>JAQFVV010014053.1:12500-54146 GCA_028023455.1 Epiperipatus broadwayi
TGGAATTATTTAAATTGATATTAAAATAATAATAATACAAAAATAAATTATTTAAATTGATATTGAAACAGTCAGCTTTGACAATCCAACTGTTTCATCCACCATAACTATATAGTATTTTTATCTATATAACTACCACCAAATCTTCATATATTATTGCTATTATTATCATAAAAACCTGTCTAAATTTAAACCTAAATACATTAACCATGTGTGTATATCTCTACATATAGAGAGAAAATTTCATCTATATGTATAAATTTCTATAGATAAGCACATATATATTTCTGATAATAAATAAATGAAAAACGAGTTGTATGTGAAACTTAAGACAACATATATGCTAGAAAAAGAATGTTAACAGAATTTAAACATTAAGATTTCTTTATTTAAAATATTCTTAAAAGTAATATTAGAAATTGCTAAATAATTTTGCATATATCACTAAATTAAATGGTCGAGTTACATATATAACAAAATATTTTTTCCATATTTTAGATTTGTTTTTCTAGAAAGAATGACGCCAGAAAAGGTTAACCCTTCTCACTGAAAATTGACCCAATTTCAATTTAAGGTTAAAATTAGATTTAAATTAAAAAAATTGAATAAATTACCGTGAGTCACCGAGGTTAAATTGACCTAAGTGAAAAATAACATCAGTGGGATCCCATTATATTTTAAAAACAGCAAGTAAGCTAAGAAAATGAATCTAAAAATGATATAATGAAGGAGAGTGTGTGTGTGCTGATATAAAAGCTGCTGCAGCCATCTTTGAAACACTCTATAATTATAATTTATCATAGTAGGTGCAAATTAATTGATAAATATAGTGTCATATTTTTGAAAATAAAGTATTTCAAGTCAAAATAAGTTATTAATAATTTTTAAATCTTGATATCTAATAAATATAATGCAAATTATTTTTTTAAAAATATCTAAAAGCTTAATAAATTCTCAAATAAACACATTTTTGTCTCATTTGAAATTACAATATCATAAAACACTGAATGTTTTACAGTCTTGGCAACAGACAATAGCTGACAATGTCTATAAGAGTGGAAATTTTGAATTTTCTGCCTTTTTTTTTTCATGTCATAGCATCGGCCTGAATGTGAACCCACAATCGTCTGCAACCAACTACTTGCTTGCATGGTGGCTGCAATACCTCTCGGCTAACAATGCAAGACATTTTCTGCCTTTTCATACATAGTTTTTGGAAAAAAAAATTATATTAAAATATACTGTTTTACATGCATTTTAATGTATAATACTTATAAAAAATTCACTAGGTGGCGAATTGGCCAAAAGATGAAATAATTCGGTTCAACCAGTCATAAATTAACATATAATTGAAGTTTTGTAATTTGATACAATGTAGTTGGCAGCTTCACTGTAGATAATGATATTAAAAAACAAATTGTCATCAGTCCAAATAGCTAAATTAAACAATCAAAATGATAATACACAAAATTAAACTCATTAAAAATGCGTCTACTTTTAAATATTATTTTAGAGATTTAAAAAAAAAAAAAAATCAATCCATTTTCCTCTAAGTGAATTTCATTAAGAATTGTCTTAAAATATATGATAATAATAAGATACCAACTAAAACTAAGTTGTTATATGATTAACCAGAAAAAAATTGTATATTTTAAAATGCTAATATTAATTTTAAGATATTTTATTTATTTCCAATAATTTCTTAGGTTTGTTTGAAACATATTTATTATCAGTACTCAGACATATAGATTTATACTGCATTAGTCAAAATTAGCTGTATTAAAAAGAAGAGGACTAATAATTTAAACTGAGACTACTGATTGATCTAAAAGAAAATTAAAATATGAATTGAATGTCAAGCATTAATGGCCTTGTGGTTAGCATAGCTGTCTTCCAAGCAGCTGGCCTGGGTTTGCTTCCCAGTCAAGCTTTGACATATAAAAATAAATCAACTGAATGTCAGTAAATAATAAATACCTTTAAAAAAATGTATTATATATGGTGGTAATCAAATTCATAATATTCTGTGCTAATCCATCTTAAAATGATTATTATTTTTGCCAAATAAATATCTTAATTGTGTTATTTTAAAATCAATGTCATTTACATATTTATACAGAAGTGTCATTATTTAAAGGAATTTAGATCTTTATTTGCTCTAGAGGGGGTAAGCTTTATAGATTCTATTAGATTTGTTTCTTTACTGCAGTTAATTTCTTTATTGTATTTAATATAAAAGATCAAGTATTTATTAATTTTCACATTTTAAGAAGTTCAAGTCTAGAGTTAATAGTTCTGAGTCATGATCTATACATCATCATTCTAATATTGTACATAAAGATGTGTAGGGTTTATTGCAAGCAAACATAAAGCAATATAAGAGTGGTTGAAAGTAAAAGAAAAACAACATTCAAATTCTGAATATTAACAAAAATTAATATTTTCAAAAACATTCACTAACTCCTGTTGGGAATTATATCTTTAGCTTTATAATTTAATTTACCAGTGTTCTCTTTGATTTGTTTTTACATTGAAATTATTTTAAAACAAAATCTTATGAAAATGTTGAATGAAGATGATCAAAATTGATATTTTTTATTTGAAAATAAAATTATTATAAAATGATTGATAATATTTACCATGCATTAATATATTTTATTGTTATAATCTTCATTATGTGAGTACCAACATCTCTAAAGTTAAATCTTGATTATATATATGGATTTGAAATATAGAACACATCGGTCTGCAATAAATGAATATCAAACCAACATCACTATTTTAATGAAAATGAACAAATGTAATATATTTTGGATAAAGTCAAACAAATGACAGAAAAAAAAGATATAGATTGCCTAAATAAATTAAAACCTTCATAATAGTTATACTTATAAAAATAAACAAAGTAAATAAAACGAATGCTAATGAGAATAAAATGACCTAAAATGCAGTCACGAAAAGACTTGTAACTAAATTTACCTAAATAATGGAGACCTCATAATATTTTGCAATTGTGTATGTTATCACCATCCGAATTCTACAGAAAACACCAAACAAAAGTACCTGTTATTAAACATTATTAAAAATGTGAAACACTAGGAATAATCAATACTTCTATATATAAATGGCTTGTGAAAATTATTATTAAATTTACCTTTCTTATATTTATAGCATATATGCATATTTATTAATAAATATCTATTTGAAGTTCTTTCTTTTTAAATATGGAAATAACATAACTTTTATTAATATTATTCAATGCAAATTTAAATAACTAGGGTAAATATTAATTCTTATTAAGCACATTGTCAGCATGTAATATTTATATAAGGCTATAACCTTAAAAACTGTGCATTGTGTGCTTAATTGTATTACAAGAGAAACCTCTATAAATCTTAATGTAAGATTTGACTTTATAAAGATATAAATGACAACTCTTATCTTCAACCTATTTTTCTAATTACTTAGATAAATCTAAAGCATTTTGATTTGGGAGCATGTAGCTAATAAATGCTTTACTGATTAAGTTCACTATTTCATGAACTTTAATGTGTAACAGAAATAATGGACTTAATCAGTAAAGAATTTATTAGCTTCACACTTCCAAATCAAAATGCTTTAGATTTGACTATATAATTAGAAAAATAGATTGAAGATATAGCGGCTGCTCTTATCTTTATAAAGTCAAATCTTGCATTAAGATTTGTAGAGGTCTTTCTTGTAATAAAATTAAGCACACAAGGAACATGTACTAAGGTTATAGCCTTATATAAATATAACTAGTTTAAATAAATCTTACTGGAAATACTTAATATCAGTAAATTTCTTAAAATAGTTTAAAGTATCTATTTAACATTTATTTATTTTTAAATATATGTAATTATTCATTTTTATAGAGCAATACTTGATCTAAAATAAAAAAAAAAATATGTTATTATAAAACAAAAATGTATTTATATTTTTATTTGTAATATATATATATATATATATATATACATATATAAATATATATATATATATATATATATATATATATGTGTGTGTGTGTGTGTGTGTCCGATTGTACCAACGTTAAAAATATTTTATATTAACTATTTTGTGATTGTAAATATATGTATCAAATATTTATATTTGTTAAACTTAATATTTTTTATTTTAAAATTATCTATGTTCTTTATTACTTTTACAAAACAAAGATCATTTTAATATTATATGGATTTGGCAGTGCAATAGGAAAGATAAAGTTATAAGATTTTTTATTTTCTTAATAATTGTGTATATTATTAATTAATGCATCATTTGATTCTCTTTTATAAAATATTGATTTATCTAGTCTATATCAGATTACTTCTGCAATATTAACCCTTTTCCCGCGCTCGACGAGACTCCTCGTCGACATCTAAAATCACTCTAACTCAGTTCGTTTTCATACGATAAAATTCGTTAAATACGTATTGAATTCGTTTTTAAAAGTTCTGTACGATGGTGACATCTTCCGATTTATTTTAGAAGTAAAAAATAAAAAAAACGCATTTAAACCTAAACAAAGAAGGAACATTATTTGTGATTGGTTCTTAGCATGCTCTCAGCCGAAAAAGACATTCTGATTGGCTGGAAAGAACAAAGAAACTGCCTGATCAAAGAAAATAAAGAAAAATGCTGAGATTTTCATTTCGAATACGATTTAAATTATTATTAAATAATATTTATGGAAATTAAACATAATTTTCAGAGAGAATAATAAAAAAACAAAATTATTTTCGAAAAATATTGAAGATTTAAGTAAATATATTGAAGATGTAGTAAAAAGAAATATTTACTTTTCTATAACGTAAAAGTCGATCTTTTTGTTTACATTATAACTTTTATGTTGCCGATATAGAATATCTTAGAATAAATAAATAGCAATTTATTTTTGAAAGAACTTTCGTTTTCTTCATGACCTGAAAAATTAATTATATACTTTTTATAAACGTATCTGAGTTGAATTTAATATTATAGGCGAATATGTTTTAAAAATAGGCTTTGTCTTCAGTTTGTGAGTTAGCCAATTAAAAGATTTGATTTTTATCTGATACAACCAATGATTTAATTAGCGGTTTAAGGGTTAATTCACACAATACACAAATTACATATTCATTAGATTACTTATTTACTGAATTGAATATTTAGTATCTATGGACTCATTGGCAACTTATAATACATGAGTGCATAATAATTTGGATTATTAAAATTCACTTATTGAAAAAAAACTTTATCTGTAAAAATTGAATGTATAGAAAATTTAAACTTTATTTAATCTTTTCAAATACAAACAACTTGTTATTAATAACAACACAAATAGACAATATAGGTTAGGAATTACATGATATTTTGAGTACTATTATTCTTCACGGTTCTTCAGGTGTTGATGGCTTGCCCAGTAGCATATGAGGTTAGGGGTAGAAAAAAACCTTAATTATCTGGATTATTGAACTTTTTCAAGCACTCTAAGCAAATGTAGTGTTCTGTCTGTCAAAGGCAACATATAGTAAATATTTCAGATAGTTATAATATTTTATCTGAGAACAAAGTTAATGAGATGCTTCTATACATTGTGTATCGACACACTGCTTTGACTTATAACATTATTTTCCATCTTCATATGAGCAGCTTCCTTCAATTTTCTTCTTTGTATCTTTTAGTGTCTATCCAATATTTTTGAATTTTCACAATTGAACAACAATTAAAAGAATACAAACTAATGGTTGAAAGAAAAAAAAACAGATGTCTACATTAGTAAATTAGAAGTCATTGTCAGAGACTTGAAATACCAATTTTCTATATACAATTCAGTTTAGTGTCAATTTTATGAATTTTGAAGGGAGTGAATAGATATTACAAAGCATCAACAATTGATTTTACTTTAAATCATAATAAGAAACAAAGTTACAAAATGATAAAAAATAGATTGGACTTACTTTATTATTAATGATTTGCAGAGAAATGTATGTTAATAGTATATGGGTTGAGGATACTTCCGATTGGATTATATATATATATATATATAATTGTATGTTAATAGTATATGGGTTGAGGTTACTTCCGATTGGATTATATATATATATATATATATATATATATATAATCCAATCGGAAGTAACCTCAACCCATATACTATTGACATACATTTCTCTGCAAATCATTAATAATAAAGTAAGTCCAATATATATATATATATATATATATATATATATATATATATATATATATATATATATATATATATATATATATATATATATATATATAATTATTCAAAACAATACAATAATTAATACAGTAAAACAATATTTTAAAAAAACAAAACAAATATATACCACAATTTAATAGAAGTACTTTCAACTATCCATGTAGTCGTTATCAACTAGATTCAAATTGTATTAGAAAAAACTGTTACAAATGTAAACAAAAAGTAATACATCATACATCAATTTTCCCACAATTCATTAATTTTTATATTGGTGGCTTGTCTGTTTATCTAATGTTGCATTTCACTTTTTATTAACATAACTTCTTTAATTTTGTGTTTATTATTATTTCTTTCAATACACAAAATCTTAACTTTATTAAAATCAAAATCAAAACCATAATTACATGTTACATTATGATCAAAAAATACTGATGATGATACATCATCATTTCTAACATTCTCTTGTCTTGATTTTTGTACTCGTTTATATAACAACAAATGCTCCTTTGATCTTTTCTCCAATGTACATCGAGATTCCCCAATATATGCCTTTCCACAAACACACAGCCATTTATATATTGCAAAACTTTGATTTAAAATAGCACACATATTTTTTGAATTATTTATTAATCTATTTAAATTAGGAGTAGTATAAAATGCAACTCACCATATATTTTTATATATCTGTTTTATAAATTTCACTTATTCATTACAAATAAATGGTTTTGATATCCAAGTATATTTTATTTTATCAATATCTATAGCACCTAAAACATTTCTATTATTATTAAACTTAGTAACAATATTATAAATTAATTTATGATCATATCCAACATTTAACAAATCCATAATAAATACATTTATTGCACCTGTTTTATCAGAACTATATTTACATAATTTATTATTCCTTAATAAAAATGATTTTAAACCTGATAATTTATGTGCTATTGGCACATTTGAATACCAAGGAATATATTTTCTTTTTAATATATTTTATTACCATACAATAATCTAATTTATTTTTATTATGAGTAACTTTAATATCTACATACTGAATTGCCTTTTTTTCTTCAAAAGATTTACTCCATTTTAAACCTTCTAAACTATTTAATTCATTGAATAACACATTTATGATATCTAAACTTCCACAAACAAAAACATCATCACATACCTGTAATAAATTTTAATACCTTGGTAATATAAATTATTAATAAGAATTATATCTTTATATCTAGATACTACAAAACTACATATTTGTGAAACTACAGGAAGTCCCACAGGCCATCCATTATCCATTTTATAATAATTTTTATTAAATGTAGCATATATATTTTTATCAATAAAATATAATACATCATTTACAAATTTTACTTTCTTAACATCAACTTTTGTTTACTTTTGCAGCGGTTTTTTCTAATATAATTTAAATCTAGGTGATAACGACTACAGTTGTAAGCCCTTCTATTAAAGTGTGGTATATATATATTGTTTTACTGTATTTATTATTGTATTGTTTTGGATAATTATATATATTTTATTATAATTGGAATACAGACATTGATTAATATATATATATATATATATATATATATATATATATATATATATATATATATATATATAATATATAAAATATATATATATATATATATATATATATATATATATATATATAAACAGTGAGGATTGCCAATTACTCTACAAGCTTTATGATAAATGCTTAGCCAGAGCCAGCACTTAAAATATCTCTGTCAGGAACCCCTCCCCAAACCCCTGACCATGGTTTCGTGCTTTGGCACTCCTCAGAGAGGTGCCAGGGTTGGTTCAGATACTAGATCTAAAAATACCAACCCAAATCCAAGCACTTAGCTAAAAGTTACATATTGAGTGGAAAATCTGAAATTTTCAGATATCTACATGTCTTCAAACCCAGCTATCCAACTCAAATAGGTATATGAGACTGATAGATCTTCAGCCATACCATATATTAGTAGTCATAGCAATATAAAATTGCATAAGACTTTTGGCAGAGACTATAAATAGTCAAAATAAGAGTCATAGATTCATTCATAGATCACATGACCCTATCTCTTAAGCTTGTAAGTTATAAACAGTGAAGATTGCCAATTCCTCTACAAGCTTTATGATAAATTCTTAGCCAGAGCCAGCACTTAAAATATTTCTGTCAGGAACCCCTCCCCAAACCCCTGACCATGGTTTCATGCTTTGGCACTCCTCAGAGAGGTGTCATATATATATTATAATAGTAACTTATAGTTATTATTATTTGTCTAACGTGTTTTATCTCTTATGAAATTATTTATAAATATAAAATTTATTTGACTATTTTATTATGTATACATATATAAACTATTTATATATACATGTGAGTTTTAAATAATACATACCTTAAGCTTTTGAGTAAAATGCCAGATTTGAGGTAGAATAATAAATAATTTTGTATATATTTTATTATTAAACCTTAATGTCTATTGAACAATTAATATTTGAATAAAGCATGAACTTGTAATAACACAGGAGCAGATTGATTCATTCTCTTGTTATTAAGGAGAGGAAAAGAAAATCATTTCTCTTTAAATAACTTTTTTTTTATCAATACTACTGTTCAATGATTGGAATTTAAATATTAACTTTTCCAAATTAAGATAATCTATGGATTAAAATTCTGCAAGGAAAATATTCTAATTTTCTGTTAAATCTTAAAGGAATAGCAATATAAAAGAAAAGAACGTCTGTTTAAGTTTTTTGAAAACTACGTTGTTTTAACACTTCCGTTATTCTTCAGATATATATAAATTTAAGATAATTATATATATATATATATATATAGGATAAAACAATGTGCTTTGAGTAGAACAGCTTTGTATCGTAAAAGTTTCAAAACCAACCTTGCATGCTATTTTGAAATATTTGAAATTTTAATTGAAAAGAAAGTCTAATGATAATAGAAAAATTGAGATTAAGAACATCATCATTCAAAGAATATTTACTACATATTATATTAATCAAGTCATTGGATATTATTAACAGTTTATCAATTAAGGATAAATATAATCATCATTATTTGAATGGATTAATAATATACTTTTTAAAAGATCTTCATTAGGATAATGAATTATAAACTTCAATATCTACTCTCAACTCTGGAAAATAAGTTTTCTTTATTATTTATTTATATATATTATAACAATGCTTATATATATTTTAATATGTTTATTATTATTATTATTATTATTATTATCTTTATTTCAAATTCGGCATCACATCATTATATCTTAATAGGAAAATTATATTTAATATTAAATATAATTAATTGAAAGCTTGATATAATTCATCAAATTAGATGAAGGATATAAAGAATAGTTATTATTTAATAGATATTTTAAAAGAGGATTATATTGTATTTACTACATAATATTGTAAATGTTCAATATATTTTATTTATCAAAAATACATATAATATATGAGTTATACAATTGTAAATAGTACTTATATATTAGTCATTATGAAACATATAAATAAGAATGGTAAATAAGTTAATAAGTTACATAAATTATTAATTTTTGAATCCAGATATTGTTTTTATATATCTGTTAATTTAAAGTAATTTCTTTAATTTTTGAAAGTTTATTATAGAATTGAATTGTATCATAGGGTGTTAAATAAGAATATTATTTATTAATATTTTTAAAATGGTAAAATTCATCTGTATTTATTTATTAATATTTTATTATCTATTATATTATATTTTTTATTGTTTATTAAATATTGATTTATTAAATTGATCTGTTTGTCTAATCATTATTGAATTATATATATATATATATATATATATATATATTATAGATATATATATATATATATATATATATATATATTGTACCCTCACTTCTCGATATATGATATAATTTTAAAATATGACTAGCTCAATTATTATTATGCTCAGCTAAAATATATAACTATTTTAATATATTTTTATAATACTATATCTTATCAAATTTATTATAACTTATCAAAAAAAAATTATATAGTTCAGTATTATGTACTCATTAAATAAGTACTTACTAAAATCATGAGACTATGAAGTGAAGTTACAAGTGGTAATTGGATTTACATTGAGTCAGTGTCTTTCACAGACACTATCTCAATGGCATAAGAATACTACCACCTCTTTATTATCTCACTACTACATCTACAGTACTCTTATGTCTTTTATAAAATTAACTACCTTTAATAATAATAGATAAATAAAACTCAATCTTTTGTTAAGGAAATATAATTAAATAATCTCAGGTTCTTCTAATTATCTTAAAGTAATAATAATTTATGCAGATAGGAATGATAAGGGATTTAATATCAAACCTAAATACACCTAACTTATTCCAATAATAATAGCTAACAATAGTAATCTTTAATGTACAACTTAATCTTATCTATTCTATTATAATATTAATCATTTAAAAATAAATAAATCATATATAGGTCTTCTATTTCCATATAGTATCTTAATTTTAAAATATACTAAAATTTTATAATTTAACAATCTGTGGCAATAAATAGTATTGTACTCTTATATTGTGCATTATAATTACTTTGTGACCATTATAATATTATATGTTAATGTCAATCAATTTCTATAAATTACATTAAGAAAATATTGTATTTCTTTCTAAAAATAATAATAATAAATTCATATTGTGCAAATATTATGTTCATTCAAATTATCTGTTGTCAAATGCTGTGGTGCAAATAATGAATTCGACACATGTTTTAAAAAACAACTTAAACAAATTTATTTACATCAACTTTAACAAATAACTTATTTACACTATTTACATTCCAAGTGGAAACCAAAGAAAATAAAAATAAGAAAAATAATAATACAATATTTTTTACACTGTTACTATTTCCATAAACATAAATAGATAATATATACATTACTTAAATGTTTTATTAATAGCAATTAATTAAGTTTGCGAGCTTAAATTTTAATAGATATTACTTGTCATCAGCTAATACAAGAAAAGTTCTATGTAAAATATCATTTATGTATTCTATGTAGATAAACAAACTTTAATAATTAAATGTGACTTCACCTACGTATTACTACTATTTATATTAAAATGTACTATTGTATATTACATTTATTATTAGCATTAATCCACTGTCAAATAATGTATAAACCGATATAACTTTGTAATATAATAACAATTATTGATTATAATTATTTACTTTATTTTAATGTAATTTCATACTACATGTCTTACCAAAATATGCAATACGTATATGTTCTTTTAAAATAATATTTTAAAATTATTCAACAATTTCAAATTTTATAAAGTATTATACCAAATAAATTCTATGATTCTTTACTTGTTATTCTGTTTCTTCCTAATAAACTTCTATCTACAAATATCATTTTAATCTTATTTAACTTCAGGAAAATAGCTAACCAATTTTTTTAAAATAATGATTATCCAAATTATCTTATACCTTATCATCTATATATGATAAACCTTCAATCAAAATATAAAAATTCTATAGAAAATTAATTTAACTTATCTAATAAAATACAAACAAAATCTAAATATTTTTATCACTTACTAACTTTTAAAAATAAATAAATAAATAACTTATACTAATATAATAGGTCTAATGCCTAATACTGTAATAGAAAACATTAAAATTTATTCACGAAAGAATCATATAATTATTTTTATATTTCTCATATTACGTTGTACTAAATTTACATTATAAATTTAAAGTATGCATATTAAAATAAAACTGTTATTACTAATATTATGTGTGTATATTCTTTAAATATTTATACATCCATCCAACAATCAAATAACATTCGGTTGATCTAAAGAAAACATATCAAAATACATCAAATTATTATTATATAATTTTTACCACAAATGATACTCTAATGTACAGTCCGTCATACGATGTCCTCCAGGATTACGGTTTTACAAAATAATTTTACATTTACACTCAACAATCATTCTTTAAAACATTGCATGTTGTATACTTATAAAAATAAACTTTATGCAATTAAAGTGTTATACTAATATTTAGTTATTTTTTTCAAAAAATAAATGTACCTTTCCTATCTTTAATAAATCAATAAATAATTATATATTTATGTTAGTTAATAAATAAAAAAAAAAAACATATTACATAAAATCCAACGGTGTCTTCTTATACCCATAATTGTTCTTTTCCTTGGTACAAATTTTCACCAAACATTACTTCCTTTTCCGGTACATCACGTGTTTTAAAAGTTTTTATGGAAAAAATGAAAACGTTCTTTTTTTAAAAAAAAAATAAAATAAAAATCAGTTCCACCATAAAACAAAAATAATAATTAAAATAATTCATAAGATCCGGATTCATTTATTTTTAAGAAAAAAAATATTACTTAAAAGTTATTATTTCTAAAATTAGTCAATAGTTTATAAGTTTCTTATTTAGTTCTTTTAAATTGACTTGGATATCCACGTATATTTTATTTGCGCATTCCTTAACAAATATCTAGGTAAGATTAATTTTAGATTCTTCTGTACGACCAGCGTTCAGACTTTATTAATATAATAAATTTTTATTTATAGGTACTTCTCTGCCAATCAAACTTTCGATTTATTTGCCTTTTAAAATTATCAAAATTTAGTCTTGTAAACCACAAAGACTTAACAAGGCAAGTATTTATACAATTACTGTTAATTACCATATCTTTACTAAGATATATACTTAAATTTATAATCTACAAATACTCTCTTCATAAAGAAGTATTTCTTTTCCTTTAAAATATTGGTCTTTATAAAAATTAATTTTAAGTAACTTTTAAAATCATATAATATCCAATATATTACTTTTGCCCATCTAATAATTCTCATAGTTAATCCAGCGTCTGTTATATTCTTAGTATAATGTCTCCAATACATTTTATCCTTATACAATGTTTCTATGACCATTTGATAGTAAATTGAGCTCCGAGAGAGACGATCGATAGGAAATTATAATTAAATTAGCACTGCATATTTATCGGTAAAACTTTTATAAATTATTTTAAAATTTCTCTCTTATAATTTTAAAAACGATTACGAGAGCGTCTATAATTTTACTTAGCTATTTTTATAGCACACTTTACTTTTAAAATTACAATTATAATCCCCCTCCGAACAATTGAACCTTGATTTTATACCGGAATAAACTCCCCACTTGATTGGTAAATTAAACAATCAACTTGCTAGCTTATTTACATTTTTACCAACAAGACAGAATTAAAAATAAATAATGACTTATTTAATATTTATTATTTATCACATTATTAAATTCTTAAATTAATCTTTATCATTTATTTAAATTCATTAAACATTTTTTTAAAATATATTTTTTACTTTATTTCATTTTTTAACTTTTATAAGATTAATTTTGTAAACAAACTAAGTCTATTTTTATTCATTATATTTTCTTAAAGCAGTATTTTAAAAATCAAATTTAATATTTCACATTAACTATTTTTATTTTTATCACATGATAGCCAATATAATATTCATAAATTTTATAACAGAATTTTAAAATAGTTTTGCAACTTTACTAGAAAAAAATTCACAAGAATGTGTGTATGTGTCTAACTAACATCTGTTTTTACAACACCGATACAAACGCTTGTAATAATCTAAAAATAAACTAACAATTTCATTTTTTAAGAATAAATATTTTTTTAAAATAAACAATATATTATAACAACTTTTAAGATAATAATTCGATATTATTAAAATCAAATATTAATCTTCTATTATGTACTACTGATAATTAAAATATTTATATTCACCTCCATTAAATATTAAGCTTTCTCAACAATAAATATATGCATTTAATTTTAACTTATCTTTTTTTAAAACTTTAACTTTAAACATTTATTTATGAAAATTATTAATGCAGTATTGATCATGGCCAGTTTTCCCAACCATATACTATTATCATCTTTATTGAAACGTCTCTCAAAACATCAGCACAATTTTCACATATCAAATACTCATAGATTACTTTAAATAAATTTTTTTGAAAGATTATCATAAACAAAATTAACATCATATATCTAAATATATTTTAAATTTAAAATTTTTTAATAAATTGACACAACAATTTATGGAGACCCATACAAAAAGGGCACAATATATATATATATATATATATATATATATATATATATATATATATATATATATATACATATATATATATATATATTGCTAGTATTATAAATATCAATTATAATTAATGCTTATGTAAAGGCATTTTAAATAATAGCTTGTTTTGAATTATCCCTGAAAAGAGCTAACTGCAAATTCTCCATGAGTTTGAATATCGTGGCATAATGGTGACTGAAAGAGGGATGAAAGATGGATGAACTAGTTTAAATTATATTAAAACTTATTTAAAGATTATTGAGCTAGCATAATAAAGATAAATATAATCATGGACTTAGTATTTCATCGATTCGTTTCTAGCATTCTACCTGAAGACCCAAAGTCTGGATTGTAGTGAAATGCATATCCTCTTTCTAGGGAATTTAACCATCTCCTTATATTTAACAAGACCAATTTAGATTTTAAATATAATCCATTTTCTTATATTTAGCAAACCTAACTATGAAGCATTAAGTTAATGATTTCCAAGTATTAAATATAATCGATTCTTTTATACTTGGTATATCAACTGGGATGATTAAATGTCGTTCAGCTATATTTGATGCCTCAATTAGGGCTATCAAATAGGGGCCACCCTGCTATAATATATAACACGGTTAACCCACAAAATGTATTATATATATATATATATATATATATATATATATATAGATATATATATATATATGCAAATGTATCGCCATATGAAGCTCTGTATATTGGTCTATTTTAAACCATATTGATAAAATTTACTTTTAAAGAAATGCAAATAATAATAGTAGAACTTTTCCTTCTTAATAGTTGTTTGTCTGTTATTCTTATAAAGTCTTATGTCATTTTTAGATGTCTTAATTTAGATGATCAAAAATTGAGTTGTAGAATGAAAGACTTAAATATCATCTACTGTGTGTGTGGGGTGGACATGTGTGAAATCAACTTCAAGTATATATATATATATATATATATATATATATATATATATATATATATATATATATATATACATATATATATATATATAGATTATTTCATTCTCAACTCTTTGAAAAGTTTGAAGTATTTCAAATATGCATGCATAGTAAAATGAAATGACCTGACTTTTTGAACATAAAAAATACTTGAGGTAAGGTAGAAAATGAAAGTGAGAAATTCACCGGACAAAAATCAAAAATATTTGAATCAATTGATATAAAACCAGGTAAAATAATCATATTTTAAGAAAAACATCCGAAAGTGAATTCCACTATACCCAAAGTACCAATATATAAAAATAAATCATAGCTATAACCAGCTTATTCCATATCTGCCATATTGAGTAAGATTGGTAATGTTCAAAATTGGAACGCCTTTCACAAGGGAATGAATTTTTTTTGTAAATTTCATTTACATAATCCAACTCGGGATGGTAAACATGTAATAAATTGGCTATAGCTCTTAATTCTTTTTATTTGTTAGTATTTTTATATACTATAGAATTTACTCCAAAAAGACTATCGTATATGTAATTATTTAAACCTCTTATTCTATAAAATACTAGATATGAGCTAATCAGTATAATATTAATAAAAAATAAAATTTTAATTTATGTCATATGCAAACAATTTTTTATTGAAAGTTTTCAGATAAATATGTCTAAGGGAAGAGTCTGTTTTTTATGTTGTCACTCTTATTAATAAATATAATACTCTAAATTAATATATAAAAAATAATGACCAAAATAAGAAATGATATTTTAATTTTTTTTAAGAGAAATAATAAAAAAGTACAATGGTATTGATATCACATGAATAAACAAAAACTTTTTCTATTTCTTAAACGTCATTTCATAGTATAGATTTAATAATATTTTTTATATTTGAATTATTTAGGAATAAGGCTGTTAAAATATATGGAAATTGATTCCTTTTTATGTTTATTTTTTGATTGAATGAAATTTGCGTACATCCGGTATGGATTTAAATTTGACTTTGATTTATATTTTTTATTAGTTTGACCATATTAATATATACTGAAATACCACATATAAATAACAATTTTATACTTATTGGTTTTCTAGCAAAAAATGCGTAAAATGACACTGAAAATATCTGGCATAAGAGAAATGCCATTTTTATTTTTTACATATAGTTTTGATATATATATATATATATATATATATATATATATATATATATATATATATATATATATATATATATATATATATATATATATATATATATATATATAATATGTCTCAGTGTATGGCCATGACACATTTAATGTTAAAAAAAATAAAACATTTTTGTTTATTTAATAATTCTAATAACTATATAAAAAATGTCTTACTTTTCTCCTATTTTCTTTCTCTTGTCTTCTAACAGTTCCTCTTCGTTGTAATTCCTGGATTAGTTGCTAATAAACTTTTGATTATACGTATACATGTAATGGTTAGTAAAAAGCCAAGGAATCAAGTACACAAAAACAAATAAAATATATAATAAACTTCTCTGAATAAATATGGATAATCCGGTAACACAGACCACCCTTCTAATCTGTTCCCATATTCACTACTTAATTCATAAAAAGTTGCATTGGAACGTTTTAAAAACGGGTGATGCCACAATGCATGGTATAATCCAAGTAGAAAATAAAATTTTTCGTGCTCTTGATTTTGTATTCAATTGTCTTGCTTCCAATGGAAATACAATTGCTTTACACCTGTTTGAAAAAAAAGATTTTATTAATAAATTGTTAAAAAATATAACTTTATAAATGATTAGTAACAAGATTATCTATCTATCTGTCTATCTGTCTATCTATCCATCTATCTATCTATCTATCTATCTATCTATCTATCTATCTATCTACTCTATCTATCTATCTATCTATCTATCTATCTATCTATCTATCTATCTATCTATACTATCTATCTATCTATCTATCTATCTATCTATCTATCTATCTATCTATCTATCTATCTATCTATCTATCATTATCTATCTATCTATCTATCTATCTATCTATCTATCTATCTATCTATCATATTAAGTGAAATAATGCTTAAAGCTAAATGGGATAATAGGTAACCATTTGAAACAAGTGATCACCTAAACATACTAATATAGATAGTGGAATCAATATTTCTCACTGAAGTCAAGGCAACTTCTCTCCTTTTAATAATAAGAGTGAAAATCCATCCTTATGAATAAACTTAATGAATATATATATATATATATATATACATATATATATATATATATATATATATATATATATATATATATATATATATATGGGCACTTAAAGATAGTAACTTGACCTCACAGAGATTGAAATATTGATAAAAAATAAACATCTTCAAACATGAAAAAAACATGTCCATGTAATGAAGACTAATATATAGTCAATTATAACCATTATAAACTGCATTACGTTTTTTTATTGCTCATGTATTATTTAAATAACTGAAATAATGCTTAAAGCTAAACGGGATAATATGTAACCATTAGAAATCACTAAAACCAGCTGAACATAATAATACCTGAGTAATTTAAAAGTATTGCAGTTAGTAATGTTATGATTGACTACTTATTGGTCTTCATTACATGGACATGCTTATTTCATGTGGAAAGAGGTTTATTTAAACTTCATTGTATCACTATTTCAATCTCTGTGGTCAGGTTACAATATTTAAGTGTCCATATATATATATATATATATATATATATATATATATATATATATATATATATATATATATATATATATATATATATATATATATATATATTCATTGGATTATTAGTTAAAGTGAATTTCTACTTTTATTTTTAAAATGAGAGAGATTGCTTTGACAACAGTGAGAAACATTGATTATCATCTACATTGGTATGTTTAGGTGGTTACTGGTTTCTTATATATATATATATATATATATATATATATATATATATATATATATATATATATATATATATATATATATATATATATATATATATTATATATATATATAATTTAACATTTTTGCTATTGGTGGAACTTTAATGTTTTTTTTTTTTCAAATCAATGATTGTAGCACATCTACAAATGTCTTTCTATCTTTTACCACATCCAGTATATGACTTGTGTGATCTAGTCGAAATGTCACATATTGAAGAAGTCGGATCTGAGTTCGATCCTAGCTTCATGTTATTTACCCTAATACTAACCTTAAATTTCCGATGCAATGGGGCTTTATACGCTCAATCCACGCTAATTTCCATAATGAATAACTTGTTTCAAATACGTAGTAAAATTAATTAGTTTAGTTTAAATTTGATCAATTCTCTAAATAAATTCATGATAAAATATTCATGAATTTATATATATTAAATTATGTGGATTGTGCGTATATATATTTGTAAATATTAAATATATATAATTGTTCAAAAGTTTCATTGCATCGGAATACTTGTTTTTTTCACCTTTAAATAATTTGTAAAGTTTCGTAGATTAAAGCTACATTCCTTCGATAAGCTTTAAAATTCTTAAAAACAATAGTAAAAGTTTTATGAATTGGAAAAAGATAAGGATTCATTTTTCTAATTAAATGATTTTCAAATCTTAAGAATTCATTTTCAATTAGAGAGGAATTCAAGCTAATTAGTTTGAAAGCCTTATCGAAGGAATGTATTTGAAAACAACTAATTATAAAAAAACACATTGATAATAAAATGAGCACTAGCCTTAACGGCATCTGGACAATATATATGCCCTGAAAGTCAGGAGGAAAAAAAAAGCTAGCTTTGTTGTAGAGTAGTGCAGTGAACTCTGTGCGTATAAAAATTGTATTTCATCATGATAGAGGGCTAGAACATCAGGAATCTGGCTATGGTTCCTAAAGTCCCGAGAAATCTTCAATGGAGCTGCTGAACCTTTTTCCGGACCGATCATTCTGCTAAAATTATGAAAGCTACTAAAATACTGTTCCAGTAGTCAACCAATGATTTCTATGTTTTCAACAACTTGGAGATGTAACTTAAGGACCAGCGGAAGGGGTAATATATTTCTATAATGAATGTTAAACTTTCTGGCCAGTTCGAACTTTATTTTACACTCCTCCTATTTAAGGGCTCTTTATTATTTAATGTAAAAAATCTTTATAAAATGCTACTATAAATTTATATTGTAATTCTTTCAATCTCTTAGTCTTTAAATTTTCTTTTCTTACCTGGCGGTTCATTTAACATATTATATATATGTATTTATCGTGTGATTTATTAATGCTATTTAAAAATTATATGCCAATAATCTTTCAACTCGATGAGCTCCTCTGTTCTATTTGCCTCATGCAAATATTATAATATTAATTTCAAATAGTAATTCTTGCCCATTAGAACTAAGTTTGAAAGTTCTATTAATCATCAAGTCAAAAGAGGAATATTACATGTTTATTATTTTTATAATTGGCTAATAATAAACTATTAGCTCCGTTTTTCACCTATGTCCCCAGCTCCTAAGTTACAAGTATTTATATCTATTCATATAATGTTAAAATGGTATTTTCTTGCTTCACTAATGTTGATTTATTAATTCAAATATAATGTTAAATGTTTTTATTGCAAAAGGGCCGATAAAGGGTTAAATAGATTTTAATTCAACTTTTGTTGTTATTTTGTATTAAGATTCAGGAAGAGAACTTGATATTAGGGCATACTTAATATAGTTTCCAAAATATTTTCAAATAAGTTTTCTTAAAAGCCCGCTTGACTTTAATTAATTGGTCAAGTCATCATGTAGAGCATTCTACATGGGTTTTATTTTTCAATGATGACTATCAAGTCATCATCATCGAACATTGCTGACCTAAGGCAATCTTCCGCTCTGATAGGCTGGTCGGTGATCATATTCTCTTATTTAAATTTCTGGAGGAAGAAAGTACTTCTTTCCTATTCAATTCAAAGGGCGTAAGACTTGCCATGCAAGCCGCCATAGGACTTCGATCATCGAATAGCGATCATCTTTCCATTTTACTCTCTGCCTTGTAATTCAATCAGTACCGTTACATCTGTCCCGGTAAACCCGCTCCGTGCTCGTATTCATGATGAAGTGATTTAAATTAAAGTCGAACAAATTATCAAATATATTTATTTAAATCAGTTTTCAAATCAATATTAAAGTTATGCCTTAAAATACGTTTTACTCTTCGTGAATAGATTTCCGAATGTGAAAATAAATCTCACTATTCCACCTAATAAATAGAACAATCATTTCCGTTCTTAATGAATACCATCTTTTATATTTCTCATTGGGGGCATAGACATAGAGATCCCATGTTGTGTAATAATTGTTGGCATATGATAAGGACCGCCACTCTTATTATATTTATAAATTCTTTTAAAGACTAGAGGTAACTAATGCAATCTATATTTTAGTGAACAAAACAAATTATTATTATTATTAAATATTTTCCCTAACATACTTGGTTTCTTAGTTCAATCATTCTTTTTATAATTATTTAAATGTTAATACTCGCTGTCTGTGTTAGCAACCAACATACATATAATTCAATTTATAAAATTATTCAAAGTATATAAATTCTCAGATATTAGTGTTACTCTAAGTCTCTAGTCCTCGCCAACCGCTGAGCTAGTTCTTGGCGTATAACTTTGTGCCATCGATTTCTTCTATCTGAGCTATTGAGTTGGGTTTGACTTCAGTTTTGGTTCAGATGAGTTTGAATCCGATTTGACTTGCGGTGTTGGTCGGTTTCGACCGCTATAATATATTAATATTTAAATTTTTTAACTTAGATAAACCAACAAAATATGTCTTATATATATGACCTCCATTAACTGGGGGTAAATAATTTAGTAACCAGAAATTTGAAAAAAAAAAAAAAAAAAAAAGAGATTTAGTTAACTGTTTGAAAATTACTTTTTATTTTATTAAAAAGAGAAGGTGAGGGGTGCATAAAGAAATGCATCTTTTTCCTCTGTTTAAACTTCACATATTATAATAATTAATACTAATACGATTGAAATAATGATTCAAACAATGAAGGACGAGTTTCATTTATAAGGAAAGAACATTTGAAATATATTACTATTAGAAATTATCAAAGAAAGAGAAATTAAAATGAATTATAAACTTATAATAAAAAAATAATAAATCAATATAATGTAAAATAACATATTTGTATGAAATGAAGATGTTAAAATATGTTTAAATAATTCACATTTCATGACAATAGAGGAACAAATCTAAAGTAAAAGTTTCATTTTATAATTATACATTCTTTCCAATGATAACACTTCCATGGAGGAAATTGAACAATGTTTAATTAATTAAATTCCAAGAAACAATGAGGTAAAGAAAAAGAAAATGAAGGAGATTACCATTACCATTGCTACTTTAGAATTAGAGAGATCAGCAGCAAGGAAATAAATAAAAGAATGCATGGCTAATGACTTTAAGGGTGTGGGTTCATGGCTGATCACACCTACCACTGACTCACTGATGAAACAACATGTCGGTGCCTCACCTCCTAGATAGATCGTGGACTTATGTATGCTGAGACATAAAAAAACTAAATAACCGAAAAGAACTAAGTTGTTACCTGAGAATAGACTAGCAACATAAGCCCGCGTTATGTTTAAAAAACCCATCCAGCCAAAGAGTCTGCAGAGGACCTACCATCTCTGCAAAAAAGTGGGTGAACTCCCCTCACAAAAGACGGCAGAGCGACAGCAATGAGAACAACTGTAAATTTAGTAATGTTTAGTTATAGCAAACGTAGTACATATTATGTTTTTTTCATTATTTAAATTTGACAATATTAAAATTAAAAAAATAAATAAATCTACTAAATTTGAAAAGAATAATCTTTGGAAAATAAAACATTCCACGTAGCAAAAAAACTAGCTAGAGCTGTTTACATTATTTTTAATATTCGATGTCTTTTTATCCTGTATTTTATTGCTAATATATAATATAATGTTAGTGTGTGTATTATTAAATAATATTTAATTAATTCCTAAACGTGTTTAGACTTTTGCTTTATTTTTCTTGGCATCACCAAAATACGGGTGGGGGGATGTGTCCACTCTATTGGTATTGTTAATGATTTATTTTTAAAAATAAAATATTTGTTGTACTTTTGCATTGTGGTATCACAAAATTTAAAAATATATATCAAGAACTGGGGGGGGGGTTTTTTGTTCAGCTGATCAGAAAAGAAATCCAAGGTACCCCATCTGCATTCTCAGGTTCGATCAAGGTACATATATAAAGCCAAATTCATACGGTATTTGCTTTCTGCTAAATTGTAATCGCTTGAGAAACCAAATTCATTACTATATATATATATGTGTGTGTGTGTAAAAACATTAAAACAGAGTTTAAACATAAAATTTAGTAAGATTTATTGTAATCACACATTTTTGCATCATATTCATGTTAGTTCAAGCTGTGTACATTGATTTTTTTCTAAATTAACATTTCAAAAGACTAATCATGAATATAATGTGAATGTGTTGAAAGTATACATAATTTAGTAAGATTTATTGTACTAAGTATACTTTCAACACATTCACATTATATTCATGGTTAGTCTTTTGAAAATATTAATTTAGAAAAAAATCAATGTACACAGCAGACTAACTATGAATATGATGCAAAAGTGTTGAAAGTATACTTGGTACAATAAATCTTACTAAATTTTATATTTAAACTCTGTTTTAGTATTTTTACACACACACACATATATATATATAGTAATGAATTTGGTTTCTCCAACGTTGCAATTTAGCAGAAAGCAAATACAATATGAATTTAACTTTATATATGTACCCTTGATCGAACCCTGAAGCAATACGAATGTATTACCTTGACATTATCTTTCCTGATCAGCTGAACAAAAAAAAAAAAAAACAATTCCTAAGAATAAGTTAACAAATGTCCAGTGCTTGATATATATTTTTAAATTTTGAGATTACCACAATACAAAAAGTACAACAAATATTTTATTTTAAATAAATCATTAACTTTTACCAATAAATTAGACAGATATCCCCCCACCCGTATTTTGGTGACAGAAAAATAAAGCAAGTCTAAACACATTTAGGAATAGTAAATAATATTTAATAATACACACACTAACATTATATTATATATTAGCAATAAAACAGGATAAAGAATACATCGAATATTAAAATAATGTAAACAGCTCTAACTTGGATTTTTTTTATATGGCAGTGTTCTATTTTCAAAAGATTATTCTTTTCAAATTTAGTAGTTATTATTTATTTTTTTTATTTTTAATATTGTCAAATTTAAACAATAGAAAAAACATACATATGTACTTGTTTGCTATAGCTAAACATTTACCTAGGATTTGCAGTTGTTCTCATTTGCTGTCCTTCTGCCATCTTGTGGGAGTTCACCCACTTTTTTTGCAGAGATGGTAGGTCCTCTGCAGACTCTTTGGCTGGATGGGTTTTTTAAACATAATTTTATGTTGCTAGTCTATTCTCAGTCCTAACTTAGTTCTTCTTGGTTATTTAGTTTTTTTATATGTCTCAGCATACATAAGTCACGATCTATCTAGCAGGTGAGGCACCGATGTTGTTTCATCATGAGTCAGTGGTCAGGTGGATCAAGCATGAACCCACACCCCTTTAAAGTCATTAGCCATGCATTCTTTTATTTATTTCTTTGCTGCTGATCTCTCTAATTCTAAAGTAGTAATGGTAATGGTAATCTCCTTCCTTTCTTTTTTCTTTACCTATTGTTTCTTGGAATTTAATTAATTAAACATTGTTCAATTTCCATGGAATTGTTATCATTGGAAAGAATGTATAATTATAAATGAAACTTTTTACTTTAGATTTGTTCCTCTATTGTCATGAAATGTAATTATTTAAACATATTTTAACATCTTCATTTCATACAAATATGTTATTTTACATTATATTGATTTATTATTTTTTTATTATAAGTTTATAATTCATTTTAATTTCTCTTTCTTTGATAATTTCTAATAGTAATATATTTCAAATGTTCTTTCCTTATAAATGAAACTTTGTCCTTCATTGTTTGAATCATTATTTCAATCGTATTAGTATTAATTATTATAATATGTAGTTTAAACAGAGAAAAAGATGCATTTCTTTATGCACCCCCTCACCTTCTCTTACAATAAAATAAAAAGTAATTTTCAAACATTTAACTAAATCTCTTTTTTTTTTTTTTTTTTTCAAATTTCTGGTAACTAAATTATTTACCCTTGTTAATAGGTATATATATAAGACATATTTTGTGGGTTTATCTAAGTTAAAAAATTTAAATATTAATATATTATACCGGTCGAAACCCACCACCACCGCAAGTCAAATCGGATTCAAACTCATCTGAACCAAAACTGAATTCAAACCCAACTCAACAGCTCAGATAGAAGAAATCGATGGCACAGGGCTATGCGCCAAGAACTAGCTCAACGGTTGGTGAGGACTAGAGACTCTTGAGTAACACTAATATCTGAGAATTTATATACTTTGAATAATTTTATAAATTGAATTATATGTATGTTCGGGTTGCCAACACAGACAGCGAGTATTAACATTTAAATAATTATAAAAAGAATGATGAACTAAGAAACCAAGTATGTTAGAAAATATTTAATAATAATAATAATTTGTTTTGTTCACTAAAATATAGATTGCATTAGTTACCTCTAGTCTTTAAAAGAATTTATAAATATAATAAGAGTGGCGGTCCTTATCATATGCCAACAAGTATTACACAACATGGGATTCTATGTCTATGCCCCCAATGAGAAATATAAAGGCAGATAAAGGTATTCATTAAGAACGGAAATGATTGTTCTAATTTTATTATGGTGGAATGTGAGATTTATTTTCACATTCGGAAATCTATTCACGAAGAGCAAAACGTATTTTAAGGCATAACTTTAATCTTGATTTGAAAACTGATTTAAACTAAATATATTTGAGAATTGGTTCGACTTTAATTTAAATCACTTCATCATGAATTACGAGCACGGAGCGGGTTTTACCGGGACAAAGATGCAACGGTACTGACGAATTACAAGGCAGAGAGTAAAATGGAAAGATGATCGCTAGTCGATGATCGAAGTCCTATGGCGGCTTGCATTTGGCAAGTCTTACGCCCTTTGAATAATGAATAGGAAAGGAAGTACTTTCTTCCTCTAGAAATTTAAATAAGAGAATATGATCACCGACCAGCCTATCAGAGCGGAAGATTGCCTTACGTCAGCAATGTTCGATGATGATGACTTGATAGTCATCATTGAAAAATAAAACCCATGTAGAATGCTCTACATGATGACTTGACCAATTAATTAAAGTCAAACGGGCTTTTAAGAAAACTTATTTGAAAATATTTGGAAACTATATTAAGTATGCCCTAATATCGTGCTCTTCCTGAATCTTAATACAAAATAACAACAAAAGTTGAATTAAAATCTATTTAACCCTTTATTGGCCCTTTTTGCAATAAAAACATTTAACATTATATTTGAATTAATAAATCAACATTAGTGAAGCAAGAAAATACCATTTTAACATTATATGAATAGATATAAATACTTGTAACTTAGGAGCTGGGGACATAGGTGAAAAACGGAGCTAATAGTTTATTATTAGCCAATTATAAAAATAATAAACATGTAATATTTTCTTTTGACTTGATGATTAATAGAACTTTCAAATTTAGTTCTAATGGGCAAGAATTACTATTTGAAATTAATATTATAATATTTGCATGAGGCAAATAGAACAGAGGAGCTCATCGAGTTGAAAGATTATTGGCATATAATTTTTAAATAGCATTAATAAATCACACGATAAATACATATATATAATATGTTAAATGAACCGCCAGGTAAGAAAAGAAAAAGTTTAAAGACTAGAGATTGAAAGAATTACAATATAAATTTATAGTAGCATTTTATAAAGATTTTTTACATTAAATAATAAAGAGCTCTTAAATAGGAGGAGTGTAAAATAAAGTTCGAACTGGCCAGAAAGTTTAACATTCATTATAGAAATATATTACCCCTTCCGCTGGTCCTTAAGTTACATCTCCAAGTTGTTGAAAACATAGAAATCATTGGTTGACTACTGGAACAGTATTTTAGTAGCTTTCATAATTTTAGCAGAATGATTGGTCCGGAAAAAAGTTCAGCAGCTCCATTGAAGATTTCTCGGGACTTTAGGAACCATAGCCAGATTTTCTGATGTTCTAGCCCTCTATCATGATGAAATACAATTTTTATACGCACAGAGTTCACTGCACTACTCTACAACAAAGCTAGCTTTTTTTTCCTCCTGACTTTTCAGGGCTATATATATTGTCCAGATGCCTTAAGGCTAGTGCTCATTTTATTATCAATGTGTTTTTTTATAATTAGTTGTTTTCAAATACATTCCTTCGATAAGGCTTTCAAACTAATTAGCTTGAATTCCTTCTCTAATTGAAAATGAATTCTTAAGATTTGAAAATCATTTAATTAGAAAAATGAATCCTTATCTTTTTCCAATTCATAAAACTTTACTATTGTTTTTAAGAATTTTAAAGCTTATCGAAGGAATGTAGCTTTTAATCTACGAAACTTTACAAATTATTTAAAGGTGAAAAAAACAAGTATTCCCGATGCAATGAAACTTTTGAACAATTATATATATTTAATATTTACAAATATATATACGCACAATCCACGCAATTTAATATATATAAATTCATGAATATTTTATCATGAATTTATTTAGAGAATTGATCACATTTAAACTAAACTAATTAATTTTACTACGTATTTGAAACAAGTTATTCATTATGGAAATTAGCGTGGATTGAGCGTATAAAGCCCCATTGCATCGGAAATTTAAGGTTAGTATTAGGGTAAATAACATGAAGCTAGGATCGAACTCAGATCCGACTGCTTCAATATGGACATTTCGACTTGATCACACAAGTCATATACTGGATGATAAAAGATAGAAAGACATTTGTAGATGTGCTACAATCATTGATTTGAAAAAAAAAAAAAACATTAAAGTTCCACCAATAGCAAAAATGTTAAATTATATATATATATATATATATATATATATATATATATATATATATATATATATATATATATATATATATATATATATATATATATATATATATATATATATAAGAAACCAGTAACCACCTAAACATACCAATGTAGATGATAATCAATGTTTCTCACTGTTGTCAAAGCAATCTCTCTCATTTTAAAAATAAAAGTAGAAATTCACTTTAACTAATAATCCAATGAATATATATATATATATATATATATATATATATATATATATATATATATATATATATATATATATATATATATATATATATATATATGGACACTTAAATATTGTAACTTGACCACAGAGATTGAAATATTGATACAATGAAGTTTAAATAAACCTCTTTCCACATGAAATAAGCATGTCCATGTAATGAAGACCAATAAGTAGTCAATCATAACATTACAAACTGCAATACTTTTAAATTACTCAGGTATTATTATGTTCAGCTGGTTAGTGATTTCTAATGGTTACATATTATCCCGTTTAGCTTTAAGCATTATTTCAGTTATTTAAATAATACATGAGCAATAAAAACGTAATGCAGTTTATAATGTTATAATTGACTATATATTAGTCTTCATTACATGGACATGTTTTTTTCATGTTTGAAGATGTTTATTTTTTTATCAATATTTCAATCTCTGTGGTCAAGTTGCTATCTTTAAGTGCCCATATATATATATATATATATATATATATATATATATATATATATATATATATATATATATATATATATATATATATTCATTGGACCATTCATAAGAATGGATTTTCACTCTTATTATTAAAAGGAGAGAAGTTGCCTTGACACCAGTGAGAAATATTGATTACTATCTATAGTAGTATGTTTAGGTGATCACTTGTTTCAAATGGTTACATATTATCCCATTTAGCTTTAAGCATTATTTCACTTAATAGATAGATAGATAGATAGATAGATAGATAGATAGATAGATAGATAGATAGATAGATAGATAGATAGATAGATAGATAGATAGATAGATAGATAGATAGATAGATAGATAGATAGATAGATAGATAGATAGATAGATAGATAGATAGATAGATAGATAGATAGATAGATAGATAGATAGATAGATAGATAGATAGATAGATAGATAGATAGATAGATAGATAGATAGACAGATAGACAGATAGATAGATAATCTTGTTACTAATCATTTATAAAGTTATATTTTTTAACAATTTATTAATAAAATCTTTTTTTTTTTCAAACAGGTATAAAGCAATTGTATTTCCATTGGAAGCAAGACAATTGAATACAAAATCAAGAGCACGAAAAATTTTATTTTCTACTTGGATTATACCATGCATTGTAGCATCACCGTTTTTAAAACGTTCCAATGCAACTTTTTATGAATTAAGTAGTGAATATGGAACAATTAGAAGAGTGGTCTGTATTACGGATTATCCATATTTATTCAGAGAAGTTTATTATATATTTTTATTTGTTTTTGTGTACTTGATTCCCTTGCTTTTTATAACCATTACATGTATACGTATAATCAAAAGTTTATTAGCAACTAATCCAAAATTACAACGAAGAGGAACTGTTAGAAGACAAGAAGAAAATAGGAGAAAAGTAAGACATTTTTTATATAGTTATTAATTAATAAGTAAACAAAAAATGTTTTATTTTTTAACATTAAATATATCATCATATACACTGAGACATATTATATATATATATATATATATATATATATATATATATATATATATATATATATATATATATATATATATATATATATATATATATATATATATATATCAAAACTATATGTAAAAAATAAAAATAGCATTCTCTTGTAGATATTTTCAGTGTCATTTTACGCATTTTTTGCTAGAAAACCAATAAGTATAAAATTGTTATTTATATGTGGTATTTCAGTATATATTAATATGGTCAAACTAATAAAAAATATAAATCAAAGTCAAATTTAAATCCATACCGGATGTACACAAATTTCATTCAATCAAAAAATAAACATAAAAAGGAATAATTTCCATATATTTTAACAGCCTTATTCCTAAATAATTCAAATATAAAAATATTATTAAATCTATACTATGAAATGACGTTTAAGAAATAGAAAAAGTTTTGTTTATTCATGTGATATCAATACCATTGTACTTTTTATTATTTCTTAAAAAAATTAAAATATCATTTCTTATTTTGGTATTTATTTTTTATATATTAATTTAAAGTATTATATTTATTAATAAGAGTGACAACATAAAAAACAGACTCTTCCTTAGACATATTTATCTGAAAACTTTCAATAAAAAATTGTTTGCATATGACATAAATTAAAATTTTATTTTTATTAATATTATACTGATTAGCTCATATCTGTATTTTATAGAATAAGAAGTTTAAATAATTGCATATACGATAGTCTTTTGGAGTAAATTCTATAGTATATAAAATACTAACAAATAAAAAGAATTAAGAGCTATAGCCAATTTATTGCATGTTTACCATCCTGAGTTGGATTATGTAAATGAAATTTACAAAAAAAAATTCATTCCCTTGTGAAAGGCATTCTAATTTTGAACATTACAATCTTACTCAATATGGCAGATATGGAATAAGCTGGTTATAGCTATGATTTATTTTATATATTGGTACTTTGGGTATAGTGGAATTCACTCCAGATGTTTTGCTTAAAATATATTATTTTACCTGATTTTATATAAATTTATTCAAATATTTTTGATTTTTGTCAGTGAATTTCTCATTTCATTTCTACCTTACCTCAAGTATTTTTTAGTTCAAAAAGTCAGGTCATTTCATTTCACTATGCATGCATTTTGAAATACTTAACTTTTCAAAAGTGCATGAAATAATATATATATATATATATATATTATTTCATATATATATATATATATATATATATATATATATATATATATATGCTTGAAGTTGATTTCACACATGTCCACCCCACACACACAGTAGATATATTTAAGTCTTTCATTCTACAACACAATTTTGATAATATAAACAAAGACATCTAAAAATGACATAAGCCTAGAATAACAGGCAAACTATTAAAAGGAAAAAGTTCTACTATTATTATTTGCATTTCTTTAAAGTATTTTATCAATATGGATTACAAATAACAAATATACATAGCTTCATATATATATATATATATATATATATATATATATAAATATGTATATATATATATATATATATATATATATAATACATTTTGTGGGTTCAACCGTGTTATATATTATAACGGGGTGGCCCTATTTGATAGCCCTAATTGAGGCATCAAATATAACGGAACGACATTTAATCATCCCAGTTGATATACCAAGTATAAAAGAATCGATTATATTTAATACTTGGAAATCATTAACTTAATGCTTCATAGTTAGGTTTGCTAAATATAAGAAAATGGATTATATTTAAAATCTAAATTGGTCTTGTTAAATATAAGGAGATGGTTAAATTCCCTAGAAAGAGGATATGCATTTCACTACAATCAGACTTTGGGTCTTCAGGTAGAATGCTAGAAACGAATCGATGAAATACTAAGTCCATGATTATATTTATCTTTATTATGCTAGCTCAATAATCTTTAAATAAGTTTTAATATAATTTAAACTAGTTCATCCATCTTTCATCCCTCTTTCAGTCACCATTATGCCAAGATATTCAAACTCATGGAGAATTTGCAGTTAGCTCTTTTCAGGGATAATTCAAAACAAGCTATTATTTAAAATGCCTTTACATAAGCATTAATTATAATTGATATTTATAATACTAGCATATATACATATATATATATATATATATATAGCTAGGTAGGTAAATATTTAAAAAATTTATCCAAATATATATATATATTGTGCCCTTTTGTATGGGTCTCCATAAATTGTTGTGTCAATTTATTAAAAAATTTTAAATTTAAAATATATTTAGCTATATGATGTTAATTTTGTTTATGATAATCTTTCAAAAAAATTATTTAAAGTAATCTATGAGTATTTGATATGTGAAAATTGTGCTAATGTTTTGAGAGACGTTTCAATAAAGATGATAATAGTATATGGTTGGGAAAACTGGCCATGATCAATACTGCATTAATAATTTTCATAAATAAATGTTTAAAGTTAAAGTTTTAAAAAAAGATAAGTTAAAATTAAATGCATATATTTATTGTTGAGAAAGCTTAATATTTAATAGGTGAATATAAATATTTTAATTATCAGTAGTACATAATAGAAGATTAATATTTGATTTTAATAATATCGAATTATTATCTTAAAAGTTGTTATAATATATTGTTTATTTTAAAAAAATATTTATTCTTAAAAAATGAAATTGTTAGTTTATTTTTAGATTATTACAAGCGTTTGTATCGGTGTTGTAAAAACAGATGTTAGTTAGACACATACACACATTCTTGTGAATTTTTTTCTAGTAAAGTTGCAAAACTATTTTAAAATTCTGTTATAAAATTTATGAATATTATATTGGCTATCATGTGATAAAAATAAAAATAGTTAATGTGAAATATTAAATTTGATTTTTAAAATACTGCTTTAAGAAAATATAATGAATAAAAATAGACTTAGTTTGTTTACAAAATTAATCTTATAAAAGTTAAAAAATGAAATAAAGTAAAAAATATATTTTAAAAAAATGTTTAATGAATTTAAATAAATGATAAAGATTAATTTAAGAATTTAATAATGTGATAAATAATAAATATTAAATAAGTCATTATTTATTTTTAATTCTGTCTTGTTGGTAAAAATGTAAATAAGCTAGCAAGTTGATTGTTTAATTTACCAATCAAGTGGGGAGTTTATTCCGGTATAAAATCAAGGTTCAATTGTTCGGAGGGGGATTATAATTGTAATTTTAAAAGTAAAGTGTGCTATAAAAATAGCTAAGTAAAATTATAGACGCTCTCGTAATCGTTTTTAAAATTATAAGAGAGAAATTTTAAAATAATTTATAAAAGTTTTACCGATAAATATGCAGTGCTAATTTAATTATAATTTCCTATCGATCGTCTCTCTCGGAGCTCAATTTACTATCAAATGGTCATAGAAACATTGTATAAGGATAAAATGTATTGGAGACATTATACTAAGAATATAACAGACGCTGGATTAACTATGAGAATTATTAGATGGGCAAAGTAATATATTGGATATTATATGATTTTAAAAGTTACTTAAAATTAATTTTTATAAAGACCAATATTTTAAAGGAAAAGAAATACTTCTTTATGAAGAGAGTATTTGTAGATTATAAATTTAAGTATATATCTTAGTAAAGATATGGTAATTATCAGTAATTGTATAAATACTTGCCTTGTTAAGTCTTTGTGGTTTACAAGACTAAATTTTGATAATTTTAAAAGGCAAATAAATCGAAAGTTTGATTGGCAGAGAAGTACCTATAAATAAAAATTTATTATATTAATAAAGTCTGAACGCTGGTCGTACCAGAAGAATCTAAAATTAATCTTACCTAGATATTTGTTAAGGAATGCGCAAATAAAATATACGTGGATATCCAAGTCAATTTAAAAGAACTAAATAAGAAACTTATAAACTATTGACTAATTTTAGAAATAATAACTTTTAAGTAATATTTTTTTTTTTCTTAAAAATAAATGAATCCGGATCTTATGAATTATTTTAATTATTATTTTTGTTTTATGGTGGAACTGATTTTTATTTTATTTTTTCTTTTAAAAAAAAGAACGTTTTCATTTTTTTCATAAAAACTTTTAAAACACGTGATGTACCGGAAAAGGAAGTAATGTTTGGTGAAAATTTGTACCAAGGAAAAGAACAAATATGGGTATAAGAAGACACCGTTGGATTTTATGTAATATGTTTTTTTTTTATTTATTAACTAACATAAATATATAATTATTTATTGATTTATTAAAGATAGGAAAGGTACATTTATTTTTTTTTAAAATAACTAAATATTAATATAACACTTTAATTGCATAAAGTTTATTTTTATAATTATACAACATGTAATGTTTTAAAGAATAATTGTTGAGTGTAAATGTGAAATTATTTTGTAAAACCGTAATCCTGGAGGACATCGTATGACGGACTGTACATTAGAGTATCATTTGTGGTAAAAATTATATAATAATAATTTGATGTATTTTGATATGTTTTCTTTAGATCAACCGAATGTTATTTGATTGTTGGATGGATGTATAAATATTTAAAGAATATACACACATAATATTAGTAATAACAGTTTTATTTTAATATGCATACTTTAAATTTATAATGTAAATTTAGTACAACGTAATATGAGAAATATAAAAATAATTATATGATTCTTTCGTGAATAAATTTTAATGTTTTCTATTACAGTATTAGGCATTAGACCTATTATATTTGTATAAGCTATTTATTTATTTATTTTTAAAAAGTTAGTAAGTGATAAAAATATTTAGATTTTGTTTGTATTTATTAGATAAGTTAAATTAATTTTCTATAGAATTTTTATATTTTGATTGAAGGTTTATCATATATAGATGATAAGGTATAAGATAATTTGGATAATCATTATTTTTAAAAATTGGTTAGCTATTTTCCTGAAGTTAAATAAGATTAAAATGATATTTGTAGATAGAAGTTTATTAGGAAGAAACAGAATAACAAGTAAAGAATCATAGAATTTATTTGGTATAATACTTTATAAAATTTGAAATTGTTGAATAATTTTAAAATATTATTTTAAAAGAACCTATACGTATTGCATATTTTGGTAAGACATGTAGTATGAAATTACATTAAAATAAAATAAATAATTATAATCAATAATTGTTATTATATTACAAAGTTATATCGGTTTATACATTATTTGACAGTGGATTAATGCTAATAATAAATGTAATATACAATAGTACATTTTAATATAAATAGTAGTAATACGTAGGTGAAGTCACATTTAATTATTAAAGTTTGTTTATCTACATAGAATACATAAATGATATTTTACATAGAACTTTTCTTGTATTAGCTGATGACAAGTAATATCTATTAAAATTTAAGCTCGCAAACTTAATTAATTGCTATTAATAAAACATTTAAGTAATGTATATATTATCTATTTATGTTTATGGAAATAGTAACAGTGTAAAAAATATTGTATTATTATTTTTCTTATTTTTATTTTCTTTGGTTTCCACTTGGAATGTAAATAGTGTAAATAAGTTATTTATTAAAGTTGATGTAAATAAATTTGTTTAAGTTGTTTTTAAAACATGTGTCGAATTCATTATTTGCACCCCAGCATTTGACAACAGATGATTTGAATGAACATAATATTTGCACAATATGAATTTATTATTATTATTTTAAGAAAGAAATATAGTATTTTCTTAATATAATTTATAGAAATTGATTGACATTAACATATAATATTATAATGGTCACAAGATAATTATAATGCACAATATAAGAGTATAATACTATTTATTGCCACAGATTGTTAAATTATAAGATTTTAGTATATTTTAAAATTAAGATACTATATGGAAATAGAAGACATGTATATGATTTACTTATTTTTTTTAGTTGATTAATATTATAATCCGATAGATAAGATTAAGTTGTACATTAAAGATTACTATTGTTAGCTATTATTATTGGAATAAGTTAGGTGTATTTAGGTTTGATATTAAATCCCTTATCATTCCTATCTGCATAAATTATTATTACTTTAAGATAATTAGAAGAACCTGAGATTATTTAATTATATTTCCTTAACAAAGATTGAGTTTTATTTATCTATTATTATTAAAGGTAGTTAATTTTATAAAAGACATAAGAGTACTGTAGATGTGGTAGTGAGATAATAAAGAGGTGGTAGTATTCTTATGCCATTGAGATAGTGTCTGTGAAAGACACTGACTCAATGTAAATCCAATTACCACTTGTAACTTCACTTCATAGTCTCATGATTTTAGTAAGTACTTATTTAATGAGTACATAATACTGAACTATATAATTTTTTTTTATATAAGTTATAATAAATTTGATAAGATATAGTATTATAAAAATATATTAAAATAGTTATATATTTTAGCTGAGCATAATAATAATGAACTAGTCATATTTTAAAATTATATCATATATCGAGAAGTGAGGGTACAATATATATATATATATATATATATATATATATATATATATATATATATATATATATATATATATATATATAATTCAATAATGATTAGACAAACAGATCAATTTAATAAATCAATATTTAATAAAACAATAAAAAATATAATATAATAGATAATAAAATATTAATAAATAAATACAGATGAATTTTACCATTTTAAAAATATTAATAAATAATATTCTTATTTAACACCCTATGATACAATTCAATTCTATAATAAACTTTCAAAAATTAAAGAAATTACTTTAAATTAACAGATATATAAAACAATATCTGGATTCAAAAATTAATAATTTATGTAACTTATTAACTTATTTACCATTCTTATTTATATGTTTCATAATGACTAATATATAAGTACTATTTACAATTGTATAACTCATATATTATATGTATTTTTGATAAATAAAATATATTGAACATTTACAATATTATGTAGTAAATACAATATAATCCTCTTTTAAAATATCTATTAAATAATAACTATTCTTTATATCCTTCATCTAATTTGATGAATTATGTCAAGTTTTCAATTAATTATATTTAATATTAAATATAATTTTCCTATTAAGATATAATGATGTGATGCCGAATTTGAAATAAAGATAATAATAATAATAATAATAATAATAAACATATTAAAATATATATAAGCATTGTTATAATATATATAAATAAATAATAAAGAAAACTTATTTTCCAGAGTTGAGAGTAGATATTGAAGTTTATAATTCATTATCCTAATGAAGATCTTTTAAAAAAGTATATTATTAATCCATTCAAATAATGATGATTATATTTATCCTTAATTGATAAACTGTTAATAATATCCAATGACTTGATTAATATAATATGTAGTAAATATTCTTTTGAATGATGATGTCCTCCCAATCTCAATTTTTCTATTATCATTAGACTTTCCTTTCAATTAAAATTTCAAATATTTCAAAATAAATCATGCAAGGTTGGTTTTGAAACTTTTACGATACAAAGCTGTCTTCTAATTAAAGCACATTGTTTTATCCTATATATATATATATATATATATATAATTATCTTAAATTTATATATATCTTTGAAGAATAACGGAAGTGTTAAAACAACGTAGTTTTCAAAAAACTTAAACAGACGTTCTTTTCTTTTATATTGCTATTCCTTTAAGATTTAACAGAAAATTAGAATATTTTCCTTGCAGAATTTTAATCCATAGATTATCTTAATTTGGAAAAGTTAATATTTAAATTTCCAATCATTGAACAGTAGTATTGATAAAAAAAAAAGTTATTTGAAAGAGAAATGATTTTCTTTTCCTCTCCTTAATAACAAGAGAATGAATCAATCTGCTCCTGTGTTATTGCCAAAGTTCAAGGGTTTTTATTCAAATATTAATTGTTCAATAGACATTAAGGTTTAATAATAAAATATATACAAAATTATTTATTATTCTACCTCAAATCTGGCATTTTACTCAAAAAGCTTTAAGGTATGTATTATTTAAAACTCACATGTATATATAAATAGTTTATATATGTATACATAATAAAATAGTCAAATAAATTTTATATTTATAAATAATTTCATAAGAGATAAAACACGTTAGACAAATAATAATAAAACTATAAGTTACTAGGTGTTTATAATATATATATGACACCTTCCTCTGAGGAGTGCCAAAGCATGAAACCATGGTCAGGGGTTTGGGGAGGGGTTCCTGACAGAGATATTTTAAGTGCTGGCTCTGGCTAAGAATTTATCATAAAGCTTGTAGAGGAATTGGCAATCCTCACTGTTTATAACTTACAAGCTTAAGAGATAGGGTCATGTGATCTATGAATTGATCTATGACTCTTATTTTGACTATTTATAGTCTCTGCCAAAAGTCTTATGCAATTTTATATTGCTATGACTACTAATATATGGTATGGCTGAAGATCTATCAGCCCCATATAGCTATTTGAGTTGGATAGCTGGGTTTGAAGACATGTAGATGTCTGAAAATTTCAGATTTTCCACTCAATAGGTAACTTTTAGCTAAGTGCTTGGCTTTGGGTTGGTATTTTTAGATCTAGTGTCTGAACCTACCCTGACACCTCTCTGAGGAGTGCCAAAGCACGAAACCATGGTCAGGGGTTTGGGGAGGGGTTCCTGACAGAGATATTTTAAGTGCTGGCTCTGGCTAAGCATTTATCATAAAGCTTGTAGAGGAATTGGCAATCCTCACTGTTTATATATATATATATATATATATATATATATATATATATATATATATATATATATATATATATATATATATATATATATATATATATATATATATATATATATATATATATTTTTAATCAATGTCTGTATTCCAATTATAATAAAATATATATAATTATCCAAAACAATACAATAATAAATACAGTAAAACAATATATATATACCACACTTTAATAGAAGGGCTTACAACTGTAGTCGTTATCACCTAGATTTAAATTATATTAGAAAAAACCCACAGCAAAAAGTAAACAAAAGTTGATGTTAAGAAAGTAAAATTTGTAAATGATGTATTAGTATTTTATTGATAAAAATATATATGCTACATTTAATAAAAATTATTATAAAATGGATAATGGATGGCCTGTGGGACTTCCTGTAGTTTCACAAATATGTAGTTTTGTAGTATCTAGATATAAAGATATAATTTTTATTAATAATATTATATTACCGAGGTATATAAAATTTATTACAGGTATGTGATGATGTTTTTGTTTGTGGAAGTTTAGATATCATAAATGTGTTATTCAATGAATTAAATAGTTTAGAAGGTTTAAAATGGAGTAAATCTTTTGAAGAAAAAAAGGCAATTCAGTATGTAGATATTATTAAAGTTACTCATAATAAAAATAAATTAGATTATTGTATGGTAATAAAATATATTAAAAAGAAAATATATTCCTTGGTATTCAAATGTGCCAATAGCACATAAATTATCAGGTTTAAAATCATTTTTATTAAGGAATAATAAATTATGTAAATATAGTTCTGATAAAACAGGTGCAATAAATGTATTTATTATGGATTTGTTAAATGTTGGATATGATCATAAATTAATTTATAATATTGTTACTAAGTTTAATAATAATAGAAATGTTTTAGGTGCTATAGATATTGAGCAAAATAAAATATACTTGGATATCAAAACCATTTATTTGTAATGAATAAGTGAAATTTATAAAACAGATATATAAAAATATATGGTGAGTTGCATTTTATACTACTCCTAATTTAAATAGATTAATAAATAATTCAAAAAAATATGTGTGCTATTTTAAATCAAAGTTTTGCAATATATAAATGGGCTGTGTGTTTCTGGAAAGGCATATATTGGGGAATCTCGATGTACATTGGAGAAAAGATCAAAGGAGCATTTGTTGTTATATAAACGAGCACAAAAATCAAGACAAGAGAATGTTAGAAATGATGGATGTATCATCATCAGTATTTTTTGATCATAATGTAACATGTAATTATGGCTTTGATTTTGATTTTAATAAAGTTAAGATTTTGTGTATTGCAAAGAAATAATAATAAACACAAAATTAAAAGAAGTTATGTTAATAAAAAGTGAAATGCAACATTAGATAAACAGACAAGCCACCAATATAAAAATTATACGAATTGTGGGAAATTCGATGTATGATGTACTACTTTTTGTTTACATTTGTAATAAGTTTTTTCTAATACAATTTGAATCTAGTTGATAACGACTACATGGATAGTTGAAAGTACTTCTATTAAATTGTGGTATATATTTGTTTTGTTCTTTTAAAATATTGTTTTACCGTATTAATTATTGCATTGTTTTGAATAATTATATATATATATATATATATATATATATATATATATATATATATATATATATATATATATATATATATATATATATATATATATATATATTGGACTTACTTTATTATTAATGATTTGCAGAGAAATGTATGTCACAGAGCATATGGGTTGAGGTTACTTCCGATTGGATTATATATATATATATATATATATATATATATAATCCAATCGGAAGTAAATCCCCCAACCCATATACTATTAACATACAATTATATATATATATATATATAATCCAATCGAAGTATCCTCAACTCCATATACTATTAACATACATTTCTCTGCAAATCATTGTATTAATAAAGTAAGTCCAATCTATTTTTAATCATTTTGTAACTTTGTTTCTTATTATGATTTAAAGTAAAATCAAATTGTTGATGCTTTGTAATATCTATTCACTCCCTTCAAAATTCATAAAATTGACACTAAACTGAATTGTAAGTAGAAAATTGGTATTTCCAAGTCTCTGACAATGACTTCTAATTTACTAATGTAGACATCTGTTTTTTTTTCTTTCAACTATTGAAGGTTTGTATTCTTTTAATTGTTGTTCAATTGTGAAAATTCAAAAATATTGAATAGACACTAAAAGATACAAAGAAGAAAAATTGAAGGAAGCTGCTCATGGCGGAAGATGGAAAATAATGTTATAAGTCAAAGCAGTGTGTCGAGCACACAATGTATAGAAGCATCTCATTAACTTTGTTCTCAGATAAAATATTATAACTATCTGAAATATTTACTATATGTTGCCTTTGGACAGACAGAACACTACATTTGCTTAGAGTGCTTGAAAAAGTTCAATAATCCAGATAATTAAGGTTTTTTTCAACTCCCTAACCCTCATATGCTACTGGGCAAGCCATCAACACCTGGAAGAACCGTGAAGAATAATAGTACTCAAAATATCATGTAATTCCTAACCTATATTGTCTATTTGTGTTGTTATTAATAATTGTTGTTTGTATTTGAAAAGATTAAATAAAGTTTAAATTTTCTATACATTCAATTTTTACAGATAAAGTTTTTTTTCAATAAGTGAATTTTAATAATTCATAAAATTATTATGCACTCATGTATTATAAGTTGCCAATGAGTCCATAGATACTAAATATCTAATTCAGTAAATAAGTAATCTAATGAATATGTAATTTGTGTATTGTGTGAATTAACTTTTAAACCGCTAATTAAATCATTGGTTGTATCAGATAAAAATCAAATCTTTTAATTGGCTAATCTAATAAATTGAAGACAGTAAATTTTATTTTTTAAAACATATTCGCCAATAATATTAAATTCAACTCAGATACGTTTATAAAAAGTATATAATTAATTTTTCCAGTCAGTGAAGAAAACGTAAAGTTCTTTCAAAAAATAAATTGCTATTTATTTATTCTAAGATATTCTATATCGGCAACATAAAAGTTATAATGTAAACAAAAAGATCGACTTTTACGTTATAGAAAAGTAAATATTTCTTTTACTACATCTTCAATATATTTACATTTAAATCTTCACACATTTTTCGAAAATAATTTTTGTTTTTTTATTATTTTCTCTGAAAATTATGTTTAATTTCCATAAATATTATTTAATAATAATTTAAATCGTATTCGAAATGAAAATCTCAGCATTTTTCTTTATTTTCTTTGATCAGGCAGTTTTCTTTGTTCTTTCCAGCCAATCAGAATGTCTTTTTCTTTTGGCTGAGAGCATGCTAAGAACCAATCACAAATAATGTTCCTTCTTTGTTTAGGTTTAAACAGTGTTTTTTTTATTTTTTTACTTTTAAAATAAATCGGAAGATGTCACCATCGTATGAACTTTTTAAAAACGAATTCAATACGTATTTAACGAATTTTTATCGTATGAAAACTAACTGAGTTAGAGTGATTTTAGATGTCGACGAGGAGTCTGGCCGAGCCGGAAAAGGGTTAATATTGC
>JAQFVV010014054.1:0-54045 GCA_028023455.1 Epiperipatus broadwayi
TGCTGTCCAGCTGGATGTTGCGGCAGCATTTGATTCAGTCCAGATAAATGTCCTCCTGGATATTCTGTTAGAATGCGACATTCCAGCCGGGATTGTTCAGATGATCAGCAATCTGCTCAACAACAGAGAGATTTTTCTCTCTCTTGATGGCAGGATCCCACCAGGTTTCAAGCCATACAGAGTCGATCCCTCAAGGATCTTCATTCAGTGCCCTTTTCTTCACAGCATACATCAACCCTCTTCTGATGGATATAGAAAAAAGCCTCCCTGGAATTTTCCTTCCCTCTCTCAATAAAAACTTCAATGTATTTGCATATATAGATGACATCATGGTTGTTCTTCCCACCATTAAATACCTTCCTCATCTCATGAACATCTTAAACAGAAATACAGCAAAACTTGGTCTACAAATAAACTTTAACAAATCTTCCATCTGGAAGATTATGTCTGGTAAACAAATTAACTCTCCCTTTTCTGCAAAACCCCAAAGATACCTAGGTTTCCCAATCTTCAAAACACCAACTGCAATGGCAAGAGAGATTCAAGATGCAATCCTCCATTCAACTGAAGCCATCACCACGTCACTCTCTAGAGTATACCTTTCATTATATGGAAAGGTTGGCCTCCTCAACATGATCATAATGCCAAAAATCTCATATTATCATCCATTCGTAAAAATGTCTAAACAGTTTCAAAATAAAATCAACCGATTATGTACCAAACTTCTCTGGAGAGAAAGGACAGTTGCTATTAGCTTGTGAAGCATCCAATGACCATGCAGGTTCAATGGACTGTCATTCCACTCAATACAAGCAATCATTTTACAGAAAACCCACAACACTCTACATAATCTGATCCTCTCCTGTGGATACTCCAACATTATTAAAAAAATTACACCAACAGATCATCCTCCACCCTCTGCCAGTTCATGGATAGCCTCCCTAATAGACCACCTACAACTTTATAACCCAATAAAGCCCTTAAACCTTAACAAAAAAATCACCTTATGGGAAGCATACAATATAATCAACTATAATCAACAACCCATTAAAACCAGCCTAAAAGTAACCAACCAAAGACTCATTTCACACTTCAAAAGATGGAGTCTGGAACCCAAATTCCTTGACTTCATCATTAAAATAAATCTTAATGCGCTTCCCATGAATTGGTTCCTGCTTTGTTAATTTTGTATATTAAATTATCGAATGAGAAGTCTTAAAATCTTTAATACTTTACAACTATGAATTTTTATCAACAAAGACTCACATTACGATTTGGCATTTCAGTCAAAACATTGGAACAGCGTCTAACATTCTTGTCTGAATGCAAGAGATTTAATATCGTTCCAAACTGCTGCAGAATAAAAATAAATAACTCTATATATAACCGTGACAAAATCATTGATAAACTACAGTTACGCCTCTTGACTTTTATCATCCAAGGATGTAAGAATGCATTACGTAAAGAAAGAAAAAGATGGCTCACAATAACAGCAAATAGCACCCTCCCTCAATGGATTATCGATAAACTCAACATTACAGAAATAAACCACCACAAACGCTTCGTTTTGAAAATCAAATTTTTAGCTTATAAACAAAATATAAATATTGACTTACAGCAAACTTGGTATGTTAATAGAACTGGCCTTACCCCACCTGATAGGATAGCAAGGGTTCTATCCTTGGACCTAGATTTAGTAGGAGGACAATGGAAACAACCCAAATTAGAGCTAATCGCTGATGTCGAAGCAAATTTAATTAATAACCCGCATAAAGATAGCATTATAACAAATATAGCTAAATCTATTAAACAAAAACAGTTACATATAAAAGATAATAGCTGGAATAGCGACATCAAAATTACGAAACAGTTTTTTGATCGCAATAATTTAATTTGCCTTAAAGAAGATAAGGGCAATAGATTTGTGCTTTTAAATTCTCAGGATTATAAGAGGAAAATAAATGAACAAATTACAAATCTACAACTCACTCCTGTTGCACAATTCAACAATAAGCTTAACCGCGATAAATTTGTTTCATCCATTCTCCGTCCTCATAAAAACAAAGGCATTTCAATTGCGGAATACTACCGAGTTTATCCTTCCTCCACTAAAGCTCCAAGAATATTTGCCAACATTAAACTCCATAAGCCTGGTGAACCATTGCGTTTAATGATGGATTTTGGGGGAGTCCATTATTTTCAAACCGTGAAAATGGTTAATCAACTATTAATAGACAGCTTGGGCTTTGGAAATTATTCTGTTAATTCGTCCTTTCAAGTTGTGGAAAAAATCAAAAAAGCCACGATCGAAAACAACTTCTATATGACTACCCTTGACGTCAAAGAATTATACGGATCGGTGGACAGAAAACAATCTATTCAAATCATCCAACAAGAACTTACCAACACGATGTCAGCTGAACGCATTAATTTCATCATTACATTTTTAACATGGATGGATAAACATATATATACAACATTTGAGCACGTTTGGTACAATATGAAAAGTGGTTGGCCTATGAGGCCCCCTCAGTGGAATCGTAACCAGCATTTTCCTTAATCACTACGAAAGACTAATCGTGTCCAAATATCAAGCTGACAGCCCTCACACTATATACATGCGGTACGTAGATGATATATTTATTTTAGCCAACCAGCACACTATAAATAGTATTACACAAGAGTTAACACATAATACTAATCTAACTATGAATTCCACAACAGAAGACGCATTCCAAAGTCTAAATTACCTTGACCTTAGGTTAACATGCGATGAGAGAGGTATAAATTATTCAATGATAATAAAGCCCTTTGAAATCAGAGGCTTTATACACCCACACTCCAACTCTCCAAGCTCTCACAAATTGGCAGGCCTGCAAGCATTTTTATATAGAAATATGCAGCTGTGCAAGTTTGAGGCAGATAGAAAGAATAATATACATCTTTACACCAAAGACCTACTACAAGCAGGCTATAAACTCAACACTATTAACAATAAAATCAAACAATTTTATAGGAAAATCACTGACAATAAAAACAATATTAAACTTCCATATATTACTCTTCCCCACATACCTAAAATCTCCTATCAATTAATCAAGGTTTTGGCCAATAAATTTAAAATTAGCTTTTATACACCCCCATGCACTAATCGTCTAATCAATAACTCTAAGGACAAAATTGAACCTTCTCAGACTCCCCATGTCATTTACAGCATAGCTTGCCCACAACCTGGTTGCCGGGCCATTTATTTTGGAGAAACCAAGGCAGGCATAATCAACAGGACAGCACAACACAGATATACATATAATAGAGCCATGAAAAACAATGATAATTCATCAACATTTTTAGAGCATTCCAAGAAGACAGGACATTTGTTTGAACCTTCCAGCCCTAAAATAGTCTGTATTGAGAAAAATGACATCAAGCGGAAAATCAGAGAAGCATATTTTATTAATGGCAATAATAACTCCATCAATAGACGAGATACCTGCTTTGACATCTCCAAATATTGGACTATCTAGTTCATTTGCATATGCTTTGCATACTGTTTTGTTTCCCTTGCCCTATTTTTTCTTTCTGCAGCTCACAGTACCGCTATGAATATGAGGCAAAAGACCTCTAAAGCGCTTAGTGTGTAATAATTTCTGTGTATCTTTATAGCTTCTCATTCAAGGGTGGCATACGCTTTGTTAATCATGTTTATATAAAAAATGCTTATTCCATTAAACAAGTTCTTAGAATCTCATCACTATACCTAACCACATAAGAGTATAACAATCGTACTCTCATAACAAAATCTAGCCAGATGACAAATAGAACATTATACAATCATATTATTGTACAATTTATTCATTTATCTATCCTTTATTAGTATGTAATCACTATTTATTGTTAATAAAAATTTTTGTTGAAATGAACATTTAGTAATTCAATTAAATGGTGGAAATCGTATAACATATAATTACTAGTAAAATGTCAACATTACATTCTTTCAGACAATTATATATATATATATATATAGATAGATAGATATCCATTAATCTTTTTATTGTATTTTACTTTTTACATTTTTCATTAGTTGAGTGCTTTGAAAGTATGTTTTTCCGGCCTTTTTTTTTAATTATTACGATCGCTGCAACGATTTTTTTTCTCTATAATTTTGACTTCTAATAAAAATTCTTTCTTGGTAAATATTTTTTTATAATGTTAGGTAAGTGTATATACATATATGTAATGCAAAATATAATTTCCCCCATAATTTGTCCTATTTTCATATCTGCATATTTAAGTAACTGATTAAAAATAAATAATTAAATTTAAAAAATTATGTTTTTACGTTTTAATGTAAAAGTATACAATGTAAATACAATATATATATATATATATATACATATGTGTGTGTGTGTGTCTTGGGCAAATTAATACTTCACTGCTTTAATAGATACGTATATGTATGTGTAGGAGGGGGTGTCAAAATTTAAGTTGTAATATTTAATACCATTTTTAAATTCCAATATCCAGATTGAAGCTTATAACCAAATATTGAGAATATGGGGTAACTAATGTATATAAAATATATCTTCTAAAACTATTTATTGAAAATTTTGGCATGTATAATATTTTAAATTAAAATCTTTTGGAATACATAAAAATTGTAAAGTTATTGTGACTTGAATATAATTTAGATCATAAATTTACATTGCATTATTTTCTTATTTATTTTTTTAATATAAAAGATTACTGTTACAAAACACAGCACAGACAACGATGATGCAATTTTTTATATGCTATTTATTTATTTATAAGTAGGGAATATATAGAGAGAGTTAATCCTTATTACTGTGGATTATTAAAGAGTGGGGAGCAGAAAGAAAATCCTGTGTATAAAACTATGTTAATATTGAAAACAATCAATACATTAAACATAATAATAATAATTTTTATAAGTTATTATTATTATTATTATTATTATTATTATTATTATAATAATAATAATAATAATAATAATAATAATAATAATAATAATAATAATAATAATAATAATAATAATAATAACAATAATAATAACAACAACAACAACACTTGCAAACTATTTCAAATATTTGTATTTTTATATTGGACTATTTCCATCACCTAATATATGTATTTAATGTCTTTAGAAAAATTTAACTTTTTTATTCATTTACATATTCCAAATACATTCAACTTTTAGTAATAGCACATCAAACAGGTTAAAATATGCACAACATATCAAGGGGTATTAGTCTCATCTCTTCTTCAGGTGTTGCTGGCTTGACCAGTGACAGTTCTAGCATGGGATTTGAACCTGCATTCTTAGATTCTTGAGTTTTTTAATTTTAAAGTAACACTCTAACCAACTGAACCATCCTGCCAAAGGCAACAATATGTAGTAATTTCATATACTTATCTATGAGGTTCCTCCTGATTTCTCCACTTTTTCCTAAAAGCAAAGTTGATTAGTGGTTTCCATATATAATGTATAGTCACACTGGGTTGGCTTATGGGATTTTTTGCCATTATCATGTGAGCGGCTTCTTTAAAAAAAATTTTGTACTTTTTCTTTTCAATATTTATATATTTTCCCCACTGAACATCATTGGCACATACATGTTCTGCTATGTTAGACACATCTGTTTTCTCTCTTCTAATCATCAGTTTGTGTTCTTGCAAGAACTTTTCAATGGGATGATTGGTCTCACCAATATATGTTTTCCACATTTACTTGATATTTCATAGATGCAGTTTTTTCTTTTTATCATTTCAAGTTTAGGCTTTGCAGATGTTAGAATTCCTTGTAGGTTATGGCTCTGGAAAGCTGTTCTGATGATGTACTGATTGCAGATTTTCCTTAATTTGTCTGCTATTTTTGGAATATATGAGTACACTACAGTACCAATAATTGTCTTTTCTCTTGATGATTCTTTTTGTCTATTTTAAAGTTTTCTTAATAACAGCTAATGGATAACCATTTTTATAAGAGTTTGTTTTATATAGATCTTTTCTTTTTCCAAATCACTGGTTTCTGAACAAACTTCTTTTCCACTGTTCCACAGTGCTAATATAACTGCATGTTTTGTGTTTCTGGTGTGATTGAATGTATAGGCTAGGTATTTTTTTTAGGTGTAGGTTTTCAGTAAACTGTAATTTTGATTTTGTCATGAGGGAGTCTTGTCACAAGAAGATCTAAGAATGCCAATTTTTGTTCTTGTTCTGATTCTATTGTGAATTTCATTGATGGGGACATATTGTTGATGTGTTTCCAGAAAGTTTGTAGCAGTGCTTCACCATGTGGCCATAAAAACAAACTTTAGGTGGATATGGAATAGTTTGAAATGATGAAAAGAAAAAACTGCATCTATGAAATACCATATGAATATGGAAGAACATATATTGGTGAAACCAGTTGTGCCATTGAAAAGTGTTTTCAAGCACACAAAATGATGATTAGAAGAGAGAAAACACATGTGTCTAAAATAGCAGAACATGTATGTGCCAATGAACATATATATGTTCAATTGAGAAAATACAAAAATATTGGATAGAGAAGAAAAGGTACAAAGAAGAAAATTTTAAAAAGCTGCTCACATGACAATGACAAAAAATTCCATAGCTAACCCAGTGTATGGAAACCACTAATCAACTTTGTTCTTAGGAAAAAGTGGAGAAATCAGGAGGAACCTTATAAATAAGTATATGAAATTACTAAATACTGTTGACTTTGGCAGAATGGCTCAGTTGGTTAGAGTGTTATCTTAAAATTCAAAAACTCAAGAATCTAAGGACCCAGGTTCAAATCCCATGCTAGTACTGTCAGTGGTCAGGCCAGCAAGACCTGAAGAAGAGGGGATACTAATACCTCTGTAAATGTTGTGCATATACTAACCTGTTTGATGTGCTATTATTAACAGTTGAATGTGTTTGGAATATTTAAATAAATAAAAAAGTTAAATTTTTCTAAAGACATTCAATACATATATTAAATGATGGAAATAGTCCAGTATAAAAATACAACTAGAATACCACCATCACAAACCTTTAGGAAAATATTATTTCAAATATATCTTTAATCTTTTGAAAATTATATTTTATTGCTTTACAGCAACAACTTAAAAGAAGAGATAAATTCGTTTTACCTGTATGTACAAAATGTAAATTTTTTACCTATATTTTTAGTTTATTTAAGAATTAGGAATTAAATTTTTATGGTTCAGTTATTAAATGAGAACAAAATCCCAGTTTAATTAATTAAATGGAATTGCTCTATTCAACTGGTACTGAACTGTAGTCTATCCTCCTATGCAACTACCTAATCATTATTTCTGTGTATACTTCTAAAGTCATTTCTATCTGTTAAAAATTATAATAATATATTATTTTTCAAATAATTATGTACAACAATGATCAAAAATGCTGTAATTTTAAAGTTAAACATTAGTTAAGTACAATTTACTTTACAACATCAAAATTTTTCAGGCTTTCCGTTGCAAATGAGAAAAGATATTCAACAAAACATTCTTGACAAAACCATCAAAATGGTGATTTCACTGACTCAAACTTCCCTCTCCCTATCTGGAAAAACTTCACTACTAAACATGCTGATATTGCCAAGAATAAACTACTTCCTGCCTATAATCAAACCAACCAAAGTCTTTGTCAATAAGATTAATTCCATCTGTTCCAGACTTTTTTGGAAGGGCAAAGTGGTTGCTATTAGTGTAGCCAAAATGCATATGCCTAAAGAATTAAATGGGATGGGACTACATTTAGTCTCCACATGATATGCCCATAACATATTTAGTGCCTTATGAGCAATGTACAGAGAACAAGGAAATTCAAATTTTCCTCTTCCAATAGAACCCACAGATATCCCCCTCCCATTGAGAGTAAATGGATTGTGGGAAGTTTAAACTTTGTGAAAGGACTCATAAATGTAATACAGTCATCCTTTCAATGCAAAAAGACATACTGGGAAATTTATGGCCTGATTTATAAGGATCAAGTTTTACTTCACAGTGAAATTGGTTTAAATAACAAACTACTAATCAAAAAACTCAAAAGTTGATACATTGAACGAAAATTTATCAACTTTATCATAAAGCTGAATATACTAGCTTTATCCATTAACCACTTTCTAGTGTGAAAAAGAGAGCTTTTAATAACATTGATCCTCAATGTCAACTTTGCAAAATGATTGATAAAACTATTCAACATCTCCTTTACACGTGTCACCACTATAGTACCATTAAAGCATTGATATCAACTAAAGTCACAATTGATATTAGAATATTATTATCTATTAAGATAACCATCAACAGTGGTGATATTTCCATAATCATATTGTCCATTTTCATTTCCTATGCAGTCTGGATTATCAGATGCCAATTTATCTTTGAACAAAATACCCCCAGGGTCCCAAATGCCTACATTGGCATAATTAAAAAAATTAAAGACAGAAACAAAATGCTCATACCTTCAAATTTATTTCAGACCACATAGAATAAGATACTTTTTTATAAACAATTTTCAAAGCATACCTCGAAATTACAAGGAAAGAACTTGTTTGGGACTAGAACAAGAGTAGCTTCTTTGAAGGAAAAGACAGTTTAGTTCAAAGTCACTTTAACAATTGTAACAATTTTTTTCTTGCTTAATAAACTGTTTGTTTTTAATAATAAAAAAATATATTAAAAAAAAAAAAAAAACAATTGATAAATTGTCTTAGTAGAGAAGTGATTATAAATGAGAAATAGAAAAAGTAACAGAAATATTTGTAGAAAGAGATCTACTTCTTTGGGAGAATAAATTAGTTAACAATTTGACATTTTTTTTTGTTCTACCTGGCGAAAGTTTTTTTTGAAGAGCTTTTCTTCAATATTGTATAAAATCTTTATTCCATATTAAAACCCTATAAGTTACATTTGATTTTTTTTTTTTTTTTTTAAATTTAATTGTATAAGCAAATGGCATTCTAAAAATCACATTTGATGTTTTTAAATATTTAAAAACTAACTTGCAACTCTTACAATGTATCAGAAACCCAATTAGTGTAAACACTCAGAAAATTAAAGGGGAAAATAAAATTGATAATAAAGTTAATAATATTAATAAAATTTACATAGTATTTAAAGTATCAAAAAATATTTTTATTAGGATTAAAAATATTTGTAAAAAAATTAATAATAAATTTAACATTAAATTACTCCCAGTATATAAAAAAAAGAAAGATTTAAAAAAAGCTGATTAATGTTAGTGAAAAGAATGATATGCTTGAAGCTATGAAAGGTGTATATATGATAAAATGTTTAGACTGCTGGAATGTTGGTAAAAGTATTTCTTATATTGGAAATACAAAAAATAAGTTAAAAACAAGATTAAAACAACATTTATCTGATAAAAAATCTGCAATTTTTTTTCATAAGTGTAAATCTGGTCACATTAATTACAAAATAGAACTTTTAGAAACAGTAATTAATTATAAAGAAAGATTTTTAAAGGAAAATTTTTATATTAAGGAATTTAAACCATATATGAATAAAAAACTAATTGATTTTATAAAAAAATAAAAACTAGTCACATTATTTACAAAAAAAAAAAAAAATAGAACTTTTAGAAACAATAGTTAATTATAAAGTAAGTTTTTAAAAAAAGAAAAAATTTTTTATAGTAGGGAATTTAAACAATATAGGAATAAAAGAAAAAAAACTAATTGATTGTTGTGGGTGATGGGACTGGTTTTTGAGATATTTTATCTAAATATAATTTAAACAGAGTGTTTTAAATAGAAGTTTAAATTGTAGGTTGTTTTAAATAGAGGAAGGTAATGTTCTAATGTTTTATATTAAATTTATGTTTTTGTATTGAGAAGATTTGAAATATATGTAGAGTTTAATGATTGTATTATGTTTTATTTTATTTGTTTTATTATTTTTTATATTTTAGTGGCTTGAAAAAGACTATAAGGAAGTAAATAGTCGAAACGTTGCTCTTGATATTAATTTCATATAGTCATAATAAAAAAAACAAGTTTTTTAAAGAAAATTGGTTTGTGATTTTATATTTTGATGAATATTATTTTATTTATTTATTTTTAATGGGAATGAACAAAAGCAAATTGTTAGATCTGTAGAATTCTGTTTTAAAATCTGATATTTTCTTTATAATAATTACAATATTGGAAAGGATTTAACACTATGCTGATTCTGATAAATAATTATTTAAAAGATGCTGTTGTCTTCTGCTATCAAGTTTATTAACTTTTAATCCAAAAATAAAAAATAAATCAATAAATTGAAAGTTTATATATGAAATTCTTTTTGTTTTAAACAATAGGCAAACACCAGTTAGAATGCTAACCAAAATTTTTTTTCTCCGTTAACCAAAATTATTTTATAATTAAGCAAAAAGTCAAATTTATGATAAAATCTTTGTTTGAAAACTTGACCATAAAGAAGGAAATGCCCATAAGGCATTTTCTTTGTGTCAAACAAGGTGGCATCTCTTAGATTTAAGCAGACTGTCCCTAAAATATTACCTCATCATATATTTTTCGAACATTAATAAAAGCCTTAGAAGAAAAATTTATATTTAAACAACCCACAGGTCAGATCACTTATGATTGCATTAATACAGCATTTTAAAATCACAGAATATGATGCTATTTAAAAATAAGTAAGAAATGTTTCATAACAATTGGAAAAGCTGGTAGATTAATGTAAAGGCTTTTTATAACAAGCAACAATAATTACATGATCACCATCTCATGCTAGCACATAACTGTTAGTAAACAGGCAAAAACTCTTCATATAGTAGTGCTTTAAAAACCAAGAGTGTTGTTATTCTATATAAAAAGCATTTATATTAATGCATAAAATTGCTTCAAAATTTCTAGCAACTATCAGCACAATTATATATCACTGTTAATAAATGCTAAGCAATAATTACCAAAAGATGGAACTTCTTTGTTAGGTTTTGCTATACAGTTATAAATAAGATGCATATATTTGTAGTGGATAGTTGTCATTAATATTGTGAGTAGGAAATATTGTTTCAATTAAAAGTGTTCTGGATAGATGTATAACAAAGTCATGCATATATTTCTGAATACATTCTACAAGTACAAATAAACAATGTTTCCAGTTTTAGTTAAAGTTAATGCATTTATGGTGATGACCAATATAATTACATCTATCTATACTAAATCTGAAGGCAAATAAATAACCACTAAAATACCCTGATTTACATATAACAATAGTATGAAAGTTGAATACAGTTTTATCTTTTATTCATGACACTGTTGTTGTTCATGATAAACCATGCCTGTTTGATTATTTTTTGCCTTAATAACAAATCAAATAGCACTCCAAATTTATGCTATTGCATGTTTACATAGTAATAACCATGGTTATATAACTGCCTCCAGATTTTGATTATGGTGTTTGGTAACAAAAATGCATTAAGTCTAATTAAAAACTGGAAATGTTTATTTTTAAAATATATTCTTCATAAAATATAAACCCATATATTGTAACTGTCTAAAATGTACAATATATATGAAAATCACCTAAAGGCACTCTGCATGTGTGTTTACATTCTGACATCACAGTACAACAATTTCATCTTTTACACAGAGTCAAAACTCCCCATATAGAGGCACTATTCAGGGCAAGCCAGAATAATGAGTGGGAGTACTGTAGAGAGAGTTTTTCCTCTGTGTACTGTAGAGAGAGTTTTTCCTCTGTGTAGACATTGTGTAACCATAAGGAATGTGATCACTTGATGTTTAGTGATATAATAATTTTTTCTTTTACAATATGCTAAAATCATCTAGACATATGAGATTCTTATTCTAATTAAATTATTGATTACAAAATAATGAAAAATTGCCAAAAAAATAATGAGTCATTATAATTTATTTATGTATATATTAAAAATTAACATGAACAATAACATAACTTGCTTGCCTGCTTTGAAAACATGTGCATACATTTATTCATTTATGATTTCTATTATTTATTTTATTTCTTAGTTTTAAGAATTACCCCGGAACAATATATTCTTATACAATTCTGAAAATATATCAATCTGCTGCATAGATTCATGGTCATGAGTAATTATTATTACAGTTTTAAATTTTGATGACCTGGCAAATTGAAAATGCACTACAGTTCTAGGAACTAGTTAATTAACTGACTCCTACACTTAACTTCAGGACTTAATACAAGTAAGTAACTAAAATAATATCAAAAATGTAAAATACAGGAAATAATATCTGCATTATATTAATCTATGGAACACTAACAAATACACATATGAGGTATACACAAATGGTAGAAATAAGCTTCTATCATGTACTACTGATTAAAGTAAATATATAATGTATAAGAGTGACTGGTTGATGCATATGTGTAACATCAAGACAAGGCTAATAATATACAGTAGGAATTTCTGTCTGCTGTATACTATTGCATTAAATAAAGTAATGAATGTAAGTGGCCAGAAATAGTAAATAGCATTACAATCATCAATTGTCACATCCTGAGACAAAGACAGCCCAAATTAAAGCAGTTAATACCTCTAAATTATCCTTTCTCAAGGCTAGAGTTATGATTTGTTTAAAACTGAGAACCATTTATATGCAATCGACAAGAAGCTTAATCTAGCCTGTCTCTGCAGCTAGATTAAACTCCATTCAGGAGTTGTTAAATTTCAGTTTTCTAAAATGTTGTTTATACTTTGAATGAAGTGAAAATGATGTGTTTAATTGAAATTAATAAATTGTAAGGATGGTTTTAGATTACTATAATAAATTTTACTTACTTTATATAAAATTATCTTTGACTAAGTTGTAGTATGATAAAAAAAACAACAGCAATGTCTTGTCATACCCACTTATAAGCAGATTTAACAAACAATTACTGACTAAAACATTTTCATTAAAAAGATAAATAGTAGTAATAATAAAGATTTATAATATTCTTTTAATATCTATTTCTTTTAGCAGTAAAAGTTCAGGCTCATTCTTTAGGTATTAGTATATTTCAGTGCACATTATCTGCTGAACCATAACTATAATATAGTAGGTTTTGATCAATGTTCAAAATTCATGAGATATCTCCTATGATAGTTTATTCTTTGCTTGATGGCTGATTATTCCCTGACGCTTTGGATATTTGAAGTTTATGTGTATACAGAGTAAATATACTGGATACAATGTTTAAGATGTTTTTCCATTAGTTGATGACTTTCTTTTCTGATCTCAATGGCTGACTATGGTTTGCACCCCCTGACTGGTCAGAGTGAAGCAGATAATGACTTCTCACTCCTGCAAGGTGCTGGAATCAAGCTATATGACTAAATACAATATCTGTAAGATAAACTGGATTACTTAAGGTTCCCAGCAGAATAAATTCAGAATAAGAATAACCAGAATAATCTTACAATCTCTATTTATATTTTTTTTGACCAGGTTCATCAGCAAAAATATGATTCATCAGTAGTCATGTGAATCCATTGATATATTGGTTGTAGATAATGTCTGACCTCTATATTGATCTGCAGTTCAATTTTTCTAAACATACTATTTACCCATATTAATCATTGCAAGGAAATGACAAAATAACCACGTAAATTGTGTCAGATACTTATCTCCTTGCTTAATTAATCTGTTTACAAGCATTTTAATTAAATTTTATTTCCACTTTGTAATTATTACTAAAATACATTTTGTTATAACATACTGATAAAAATAAATTTATCATTAATTATATCATTTATGTATATATAATCAAAATTATTTAAAACATTTATTTTTTAAAATTCCTGTAAATTTTTTAAACTACAGCTATAAAGCATATAAAAATATCATTTCATATCACTACAATTTGCCAAAAAAAAAAAAAACAATAAAAAAATGATTTTACTTAGATAATAAACATTTACATACAGAATTAGTTCTAAAAACATACATTAAAAAAACATTTTTAAATCATGAAATTAAGATTACTCCCTAAATGGTTGTAGACTTCAGACATTATATGTTTCTTTTATATCTCATTTTTCTTCAAGTAAAAAAGTATTTTCTATAATTTTTCTTTTAATCATGAAAGGTCCTTCATAGAATGTGAAAAATTGTTTTGCATTGATTCTGTATTGGGTTACTAACATGGTTTTCCAATACTCAGACACCCATATTGAACTGACAGAGTGTTTGTGCTCCTTGTTTTCTACACTTTTCTGCCATGTCTTTCAACCAGAAACAGGTCTTTCTTAATCATTTGCTATGCATATCTTTTCTGAGACAACTGGTAATACCATTTTCTATCATAGATGGAGCATGGTTACTGAAATCCAGCAATATTGGTATGAACCCTGTAGACTAATTATAGGTCTTGTTAATATAGCTTGACACCATTTTTGTCTGGTTAATCCAGACCCATTGATTTTTATTTGCATACAATCAGAATAAGTGGATTAAACTCCCTCATGAGTCTTTCACAAGGATTGGATTGATTATTTCTGTTTGATAACAATATATGATGAATTCCATTTTTATCTACCCATGTTTTTCATTCTTTGGATATAATCAAAGAGCCAAGATCTGTTAGGATAGCCTGAGGTTTTCCTACTTATGAAAAATTGTAAGATCATAGTGGTGCTTCTTGCATCAGCTCATTGTAATGGATATGCTATAACATAGTTAGAAAGCAAATCATAAGTAACCACTTAGAATCTAAATTTTTGAATGGCTGGCAAAGGACCACAGTAATTGATTGCCAGTATTCCATTTGGGGCCTGTGGAGTAATAAGTTGATTCACTTCTTTATATGATCTATTGGGTGGCTTATTCTGGAACATGTCTGACATTTTTGCAAAATGGAGAGAATATTGGCATACATTCCTAGCCAATGGGAGTTCCCATGATACATATTCTACCTTTTGTGTTCTGTAAATCATAAACAATGGATATATGTAATTAAATGGCCTTATAGATTTTTAGGGATTACTATTTCCCATTAGTGTATTTGTTTTATACCACAATAAATTATTTTTTATTTTGTGTTTACAGTATAATCTTTGAATACATTGGTTTTGTTTATCACTTAATTACAACACAAAATGTCTCACTGGAGAAAATGATTATGAAAACAATATCATTAGCAATTGCTGACTCAATGGGTGAAGATCTCAAGAATTTAGATAACATTCAAAGTGGTTATTCTGAGTATACCCACATTTTCAATGTTTTGTAAAGTAAAACAACAAATGATAAACAAAACCAATGTATTCAAAGATTATACTGTAAACACAAAGTAAGAGGTAATTTATTGTGGTATTAAACAAAATACACTAATGGGAAATAGTAATCCCTAAAAATCTATAAGTCTATTTAATTACATATATCCATTCTTTATAAAGGCATTACAGAGCACAAAAGGTAGAATATGTCTCATGGAACTCCCATTGGCTAGGAAGGTATGCCAATAATCTCTCCATTCTGCAAAAATGTCAGTCAGCAATTGCTAATGATATTGTTTTCATAACTATTTTTTACAGTGAAAAATTTTGTGTTATGATCTCTACAGAGTGTCAACTCAATTGAACTTCTGCAAGAACAAGCTTTACTATACTAATCTTTCATTGGTCAAGTAACTACTATTCAGAAACTCAATGAACTTACAGTCACTAATAATAATTACTTTTGAGACTAAATAGAAATTGTTTAAACTTTTCACATGCCCATACTATGGCCAGCACTTTCTTCTCAGTCATGATATAATTTAACTCAGCATCTTTCATGACCCTGCTGATAAAGTACAGAACCTGTGGGTGCTGTTCATCATTGACTTGGAACAAGATGATCCACAATCTATTCTTGCTGTTAATGGTTTATAGCTAAAATAGCCAATTAAAATCTTATTATGACAATATAACAGTCCTCACAAAATTTTTTTTGATCATATGGAAATCTGCATCCTGTGTGGATGAATAATTCCACCACGGTTCTTTGCATAGTAAAAGGAGTAATGAAGCCATATTCTTTGGCTAAAACTGGTGATAGAAATTGCACAGCATTAAAAAGGATCTTAATTGCTTCATATTTTTGGCTTGGGAAAGTGTTGTACGGCTAGAACCTTGTCAGGGTGTGTCGTAATCCCTTTCTGGTTGATTAAATGCTCTAAGAAAAAAATTTTATTTTTCATAAATTGACTTTTCTGAAGGGTTACTGTTATATTTTTCAATTGGAATTCTTGGAAAAACATGGCTAAATGTTGCATCCCAAATGATTGAGACACTTATGCAACATTTAACCATGTTTTTTCAAAAATTCAATTCATCCCAAATGATTGAGACACTTATGCAACATTTAACCATGTTTTTTCAAAAATTCAATTGAAAAATATAACAGTAATTCTTCAGAAAAGTCAATTTATGAAAAATGAAAGATTTTTTAAAGTCTGATGCACACACACTAGGGCACACCTTAGATGGAACCCTGCTTACATGGCTAGACCATTTATGATGATCAGCATGCATAAGGATTCCAGTATTATATTTTTATGGTAGATAGTTTAGCACTTTAAGAGTGTGCGTGCAGATAATTGTCTTTATATTATGGTCTTTGGCATTGGATAAATAAATAGCCTACCTTTTGATATTGAACTTCTTTTAGATACAGTCACAAAGAAAAACTTCTAATTATTTAGGTTTAATTCTGATGATTTAACTTAGTATTGTTATAACTACTTATATTTTATTCTATGCTGATTTTCTCATACTACTTTTATATTTGTTGATTGCTTTTCATTGACAATGTTAATGGAGATAATTGTAACATTCAGTGGAATTACAATGTTTTGAGATTTACCATACTGTTAATATATATATATATATATATATAATCAAAACTACCCCAAATCTAAAATTAAACCAGACCAGCATAAAAATAATATTAAAACACAACCTAAGGTTTCACTGCTACAAGCAGACTTCTCAAGTGTAAAGAACTACAAAAAAACCACACATTATATATACTATTAAAAACTACCCACAAATCCATTCACTTCCCATCCACCCTTAATATTAAAAGAACTCTTAAATAAGTTAATTGTTTTTTTTGTTAAAAATAAATCTGTAATTATTAGTTGTAGGTTTTTTTTTTCTGCATTTTTTTTAATTAAATAAAGAGAGAGGAATGATTGAACGCAAGTGTGACTTTTTATTAAATCATTTGAATCATTTTGAACAAAAGGGGAAAATAAATTAATTAATTTGCAATATGTTCTGAAATTCCAAGCGATCTAAAATTATTTTAAATAAGGGTAATTAGTAAAGGTAAAATTAGAGAAATTGAAACAATAGGCAGGATATGTGCTGGTACGCCTAGATAAAATAAGCCGAATTTAGAAACAGAGGTGAGAAAAAGTGTACACTGCTATTGTACAACTCAGACTTCTGTCTCCAGCGAAACAATACCTGAAAAATGGTCAAATTGAGTTAAATTCCAAAGTGGCGTAAACGATCCCAGAAATCACTGAATTGAGTTAATACTCGATGGACTTATAAGATGAAGGGACTCACAGGTGCATGGGAGTGATTGGGTGAAAAAAATTCAAGGTGTGAGGGCGGGAAGGAAGAGATCAAAAAGGCCGGACAGCACTTTTAAAGATTATTATTATTAAAATTAGAACTAGAGAAGAAATAAAATCTAACTTTTGTGTAGAAATCTAACGGAGATGTGTTGCTGAACATAAAATTCACGGCTTGACCACCGGACCTCCGCGTCCAGCTCAGCTGATTGCCAATAGGATGCTTTTAACACTGGAGAAACTTCACATAAGAACCACACACGCTTTTGAGACCTTGCAAATTGCCGGAATGCTTCGTTAAAGAAGAAATCATCGCTCAGGATCCCCCTTACAGTCTTTCTACGTTGCACAGGTAGCTATCTTTAAATTGTCATATTCACTTATGCACCAAAGTAAAATAACTTTAATAACCAGAACTATTAAAACATTAAGCTAAAATAATAAAGTTACTCATGACCATTAATGAACGATTCGAGAACCTAACCAAATAAGTTTGCCTACAGATTAACATTCTTTAAAATATGTGTGAAGTCACCTTGAAATCTATATTTAAATTATTTCAGCTTGCTGGTCATATACCTGCATGAATTGTTAGTAAACAGATTAAAATAAAACATTTATTTAACTAGTTTTTTTTGTTATTAATTGCTTGGAATTTCAACATAAATTTATATAATAGGGAATGAGTGCTGGAGCGATCAAATTTGTTTGTATATGAATGAATGCATTTGATATTTTGGTATTGGGATTTGATTATATTTATGTTTATTATGCTCTCTTAGATTAATATTAAGTTTGATTAATTTATTCTGTGGGATATAGGGTGGGCCCTCATATGATAAGTCTGATTGATCGTGATTGAAAGATCACATATACGATGTAATTTGGAAGGTGATATTGGCTGTGTTCGTTTCTTGCTTCTGACTGGAGTGATGCACGGGCATGTTTTGTGATATAGTTGAGTGAGCTTATGCACATATGTGGCAGACTCTTATAAAAGTTCTCCTGGCACCTACTAATTGGATTCAATCCGAATTTACGTATAAAATAAATAAAGCGTACATGTATATGTGTTTGAAATTATCTTCACAAAACATTATGTAATCCCCCGGATGCAAGAACACAACAGCGGGTTCATAGAAGTGATGTTAAGGTGCTTTCGGCAAGCAACCCGGCGTCGGGCGGTACATTTGGCGCGTCAACGTGGCCCAAAACTATTGTTTCAAGTGGTGGGACCAACGTGGATACAGCTGATGTTTCTAACAACGAAAGCAAATTTAAAAGAGAGAGGGCGCTCGAAATAACAGAATAAATTATCTATTAAAGTGGGGGGAAATTTTCGGAATCACCATAAAATAAAATCATTAAACGTTGCTTAAGGGAGTGGGAAAGGGATTTAGTTTTCTTATTAGCACTAAAATAATCAAGCGTCCGAATATACTTAATAGTTGTAGAAGGCTGTGGAATAGCGGGATTCCGTGGAAGAAAGTTCGTATATTAAAAGGAAGCAAATTGATAAATTAATTTCTATGTTAAAATTAAATGCAAATAATTTAAGCGCAAATAAATATATATATATATCGTTAAAAGACGTATTTATATTCTTGCACAAAGGAAGTACTGCAACTGGGATCTTGTTAGGAGTTTTGTGTTTTACTTAAAAAGAAAAGGGGGCTAAAGAAAGAGGTCAACATAGCGTATATGTATAAGGATGCATATAACCATATAATAGATATAGCCGCACATATAATCGATAGCTGCTGAATAGAAATGGAGGGAACAGAGGGACCTGGGATAGTATGAGCGATAGAAACCAAATTAGTGGAAGGACAGGAGCTGTGGGAATTTTGAAGGGCAAGGAGCATCTGAGGATAGGATAAGACAGTCAGTGGGACCCACGGAGTAGTAGGTAGCGAGCCGTGGATTACTATAAATTATAAATCAGATATTAAACAATGGAAGAAAACCCAGATGAAAGCATGTGGGAGCAGATGGGGGAGAGTCCAATACAATTTAAAAAACAGGATACGGAGAATGAAGGGGGTATTAAAACATTAATAAAGATGATGACGCAAATGATGGCCGAAATGAGGGAAGATAGAGAAGAGCGTAGAAGAGATAGGGAAGAGTTTAAAGAGGAGATAAGGCAATTACTCAGGGGAAAGGAAGTGAAGTCAGAAGAGAACAAAGGGAAAGATAGTAGTTTAGCCAATGTTGAGGAAAAAATAGACCAGAATAGGATGGAGATGGACAAAACGAAAACAGACCTGAATGATCTAAAGGAAAGGGTAGAGATACTAACGGATGATGTAGAAAAGGGAAATAGGCATAAAGATGCAATGAAGGAAGCTATCAGGCAGACTGAGGAGGCATGTCATGAAATTAGACAACACCAGGACGAAGTCCGAGAGGCACTGGGAGAGTGGGGACAGAGAATCCAAAGGATTGAAGCAGACCAGGGACATGGGAATGTGGGTAGAAGGATGGAGAAGATGGAGAAGAGATGGGAAAGGCAGATGTCGCAACGAGACACAAGTCGTGTATGGGCAGAGAGGCAGATGAAGATAGAAATATTTAGGGCTGGGGAAAATGAAAACCCAAAGGACCACCTCAAAAGCATCAGGAATCTGTTTGGAGAACCAACGGCGAGAGAACCTGACCAAATAAATATTGCAAGTGGATACCTACAGGGCCCAGCAAGAGACTGGTGGAGGATGCTGGAATTTAAACCCCGGCCATATGAGGAATATAAGGAAGAAGTTTTGCGGTGTTTCTGGAACACAGCACGTCAGGAAGGGACTTATTTTAGAATCACCAGGGAGAAATATGGGGGAAGGCCCAGTGAGATGGCCACTCAGTTTTATTATAGGCAGGTGGCAAGCCTTCAACAATTGACTGCATACCATATGACAGAGACGCAGATCATCTCAATAATAAGGCACAATATGCCAACCACCCTCTGACACATGATGCTGGGAAGGGATTGCAAAGGGATCCATGAGATGGGGGAAATGATAGCAAAATTTAAACAAGAAGAGGGGATAGGAGGGCAGATAGAGAGGTCTAGTAATGAACAACCAAGAAAACAAGTACCACTGGACCGATACTAACCCATAGGACGGAGGGAAAATGAATTGACGACCATGGTTATCACAAAGACAAATGTTTAAGGGAACTCACATGGGAAATAGATGCCACGAACTGGGAATGACCTGCGACATGAATCGACATATGATATTGGAAATGGAATTAAAAAAAAAAAAAGGAAAAAAAAAGAGGAAAAAGGGAAAGGGGGGATGACTAACACCAAGCCTTGGGTGTAACATATAAAACAAACAGGTCAACCGATCGCAAAGCAACCTGTAGTGTGTAGAGCCAATGGGTTGGTGGATCGACCTGGGAGTACCCTGCAAGACCAGGAGAAGGCTGGCACATGACGCTGGCCCAACTTAAGTGCGGAAAATCATGCAACACATTTCATTAGAGTTCTTGCCAGCTCACTTCCCAAAACTTCGTTATTGCTGGGCGGATCAGACTTTCCAAAATCTTAGTTAGAGATCGATCGTATTTTGTATAGGGGACTTCGGAAAGGTCCATCCCCATACCTCCTGTCAGGGATGCACGGAACCCATTGGCCATTGTCGTCAATCGTGGCAGACCCTAGATTCCAGATAGTTTTTTTTCTCCGTTAATAGTCGTTGTAAAAAGAAGTCTGACCGCAGAGCACCTGATCCAAATTTTAAGGGAAGGCGGAGCCGCAGACAAACAGCTGGGAAAGCCGCCATAATGGGACCCATATCGCACAAAAGAAAGGAGGACGTTGGGTCGATTCATTGAACACTGCACAGAGGAAAAATGATTAAGGGGACTTTCAATGCAAGGGCACTGAAGAGGACCGAATAACTTGGCTCCTTCTCAGAGCTAAAACCCGCAACCTCGGATTTTACTCTACACCGGGTGGGGAAATATGTAACAGAATAGTGTTACATGGGATTTAAACCCAGGCATATGAGGTTATATTAAACACATATTCAATTGACGAAATGAATGACAGGAACAAAACTTTTAAAAAAGCGGTCTTGCTTTAATAATAAATGAGAAACAGCCGTTTCTAAAGCATGATCGCAGCTATATAAGAGTACCTGTCAAATTTATTGAAATAAAAAAGTAAAAAAGGGCTTTTTTTATTATTTTGTTTTTTTGTTAAGAATAAATCTGTAATTATTAGTTGTAGGTTTTTTTTTTCTGCATTTTTTTTAATTAAATAAAGAGAGAAGAATGATTGAACACAAGTGTGACTTTTTATTAAATCATTTGAATCATTTTTAACAAATGGGGAAAATGAATTAATTAATTTGCAATATGTTCTGAAATTCCAAGCGATCTAAAATTATTTTAAATAAGGGTAATTAGTAAAGGTAAAATTAGAAAAATTGAAACAATAGGCAGGATATGTGCTGGTACGCCTAGATAAAATAAGCCGAATTTAGAAACAGAGGTGAGAAAAAGTGTACACTGCTATTGTACAACTCAGACTTCTGTCTCCAGCGAAACAATACCTGAAAAATGGTCAAATTGAGTTAAATTCCAAAGTGGCGTAAACGATCCCAGAAATCACTGAATTGAGTTAATACTCGATGGACTTGTAAAATGAAGGGACTCACAGGTGCATCGGAGTGATTGGGTGAAAAAAATTCAAGGTGTGAGGGTGGGAAGGAAGAGATCAAAAAGGCCGGACAGCGCTTTTAAAGATTTTATTATTAAAATTAGAACTAGAGAAGAAATAAAATCTAACTTTCATGTAGAAATCTAATGGAGATGCATTGCTGAACATAAAATTCATGGCTTGATCACCGGACCTCTGCGTCCAGCTCAGCTGATTGCCAATGGGATGCTCGTAACACCGGAGAAACTTCACATAAGGACCACACACGCTTTTGAGATCTTGCAAATTGCCGGAATGCTTCGTTAAAGAAGAAATCATCGCTCAGGATCCCCCTTATAGTCTTTCTACATTCCACAGGTAGCTATCTTTAAATTGTCATATTCACTTATGCACCAAAGTAAAATAACTTTAATAACCAGAACTATTAAAACATTAAGCTAAAATAATAAAGTTACTCATGACCATTAATGAACGAATCGAGAACCTAACCAAATAAGTTTGCCTACAGATTAACATTCTTTAAAATAGGTACGAAGTCACTTTGAAATCTATATTTAAATTATCTCAGCTTGCCGGTCATATACCTGCATGAATTGTTAGTAAACAGATTAAAATAAAACATTTATTTAACTAGTATTTTTTGTTATTAATTGCTTGGAATTTCAACATAAATTTATATAATAGGGAATGAGTGCTGGAGCGATCAAATTTGTTTGTATATGAATGAATGCATTTGATATTTTGGTATTGGGATTTGATTATATTTATGTTTATGTTTTTATGCTCTCTTAGATTAATATTATGTTTGATTAATTTCTTCTGTGGGATATAGGGCGGGCCCTCATATGATAAGTCTGATTGATCATGATTGAAAGATCACATATACGATGTAATTTGAAAGGTGATATTGGCTGTGTTCATTTCTTGCTTCCGACTGGAGTGATGCACGGGCATGTTTTGTGATATAGTTGTGTGAGCTTATGCACATACATGGCGGACTCTTATAAAAGTTTTCCTGGTGCCTACTACTTGGATTCAATCCGAATTTACGTATAAAATAAATAAAGCGTACATGTATATGTGTTTGAAATTATCTTCACAAAACATTATGTAATCCCCTGGATGCTAGAACACAGCAGATTCATAGAAGTGCATTAATGTGCTTTCGGCATGCAACCCGGCGTCGGGCGGATACAATATATTGTGATGATCGCACATACTGTGATCACACATATAGATATTTAACATTTCAAGAATATTAAATATGGTGTTTGGAATACTAAAAAGTGAGTTTAAAAAAATATAAACAAAGAAATGTTTTAATTAAGAAAAGAGAGGGAAATAAAATAGAAAAGATTATTATCTTTTACCCTCCAAAGTCAAGATTTTGAAAAAAAAATAATTAAAGTTAGAAATATTGAAACTGTATATTAGTGGAATGAATAGTAATAAAGAAATATAAATAAAATACAGATTAAAATACAATTTAGAAAAAGGGTAAAGTTGAAAGCCTTAAACAGAGTAAAATAGAAATTTAAAACATGACCAAAAGATAAGGATCTGGGTCATAAAAGTACACATTTGACGATAAAACAAAATGCATATATGGAGTATATATGAAGTGTGATAAATACAGAAAAATATTAATGCTTGTCAAAATAAAAATAAAAAAACATTTTATTAAGGTGCTACGAAATTATGTAAAGGCAAATCTATATAAATGGCCGAAGGCACATTCAGAAAAGCAAAGGTATGAACAACAGTGAAAACAAGGGATCAAAAGGACAAAGAACTGGGGAATTTTAATTAAAAAGTATGATTAGGGGATTAGTATTGGTGGAGACTTCTTGTCGAGACATTGGTAGAGACTTCTTGTCGAGACATTGGTAAAAACACTGCTCCATGAATAAGCAGCCATAGTTAACAAGATATGATTTCTAACATCGGTGCCTCATCAAGAATGGCTGGCTAAGGGCCGTCATGATTGCTTGCCGATCCAGACTCACTGTGCTAATGGTTCCCATCTAGATGTAACAACTGCTGACATAGCACCTGCCAGAGTGTTCATTTTGCCTTGTCTTTGATGCCCTAAATACTGAGAAGTTCCCACAACCAAAAAACCTAAGAGTGACTGTTCCCTGCTAAAGAAGTAGAGAAATTCCATGTGGCAGTCAGAAAGACTTCAAGTTAATTCAGAGATTTAATAACCTAGGTAAATATGTATACTACATTTTATTTCACACGTGCACATACCTTTAATTTAGACAATGGCCAAATTCTTCCTTTGAATGATACAGACATTCTTTAATTTTTTATATATCCATGGAATGACAATTATAAATGTACAATCATTTATAGAATATTTTTATTTTGTTTTACTTGTAGCATTATAACAGATAATCTGTTTTTTATTGTTTGTAAATGATTTAGAGTGGTTTCTGTTATTTTTAAATTTATTGTATTAAATATTTATTATTATTGATTTAAATCTGTTTCATCTCATTCTTTGCCACTCTAAAAAGTAATATAGTCTTAGGGTTTGGGAAATAATTATTATTTATTTTGAGAACTGAATTAACACATGAAGCTAGTGGTGCAGTATTTTGATCCCATTAAAATTTATAAATATCCAAGTGCAGTAATTCTTTAAATCTTACAGCAGTTGGGAGACAGTGACCGGGAAAGATAACCTGGGGCTATACCAGTATAGTTATAGGTTCGGTCAAGTATGAATATAGACTCATTTTGTCCATATGTTCTCTCTGCTTGCAGTAGCAGAAGGTGGACGATCTTGAATTTTAAGAATTCCCCATTATATATAAATAAAAGGAAAGATAAGCTTTCGATCGTCATGTTTCCATTACAAATTTGGGGGCCAGTCCAGGATATTTCTTGCTGTGCAATTAGTGATCACATGTTGAATAATTTTATAAAAAACAAAAAAAAAATTTTTTAATATATGTGTTTTAAAATATATAAAATTAGCGTTGTAAAGCAGAGTGGTGAAAATCGAAGATGAAGGGGATACATTTTTTGCTTTATAATACTTTATATATGTGTTTCAATGTCAAATGTGTACAAAGGATAGAAAAAGGGGGAATTTATTTTTATGTAAGAAAGCTTTGAAATTCATAGAAATGTATAAAAAAATAAGACAAGCGATTCAAATATACTGGCAACGAATAAATGGATTGTCTCATCTAATTGCTGTAATGAGATATAAATTGTTTCAGTCAAAAGAAAAAAGAGAAAGAGAAAATAAAACAGTTTCAGTAAGATTTTAATTATAAATGATAAATAATAAAATAGCCACGGATCTAAGTTAAGTGAAGAAATATATATGTCGGACTCTAGAATAATTGCATATATAAGCAAAGTTGAAAAAATATATGTGTGAGTTAATAATAGCGTATCTCAGTCAAGCTGAAAATAAAATATTATAAATGATAAATAATACAATAGTCGCATATATAGTAAGTTGAGAAATATATATGTGTATGATTCTTTTTAAGAAAAAAAATAACCTTAATTATAAAGTGATCAATAAATTACAAGAGTAATGTGGGCAACGAAGTTATTTGTTAGGTTGAAGGAAATATATACGTAGGATGTTAAATATTCGAGAAAATAAAGTAATCGATAAATTACAAATGTAGTAAGTGTAATGAAGTATATTAGTTAAGTTGGGGAAAATATATATGTATGATTTTAAAAATAATCATGAGGATAACTTGATCAATAAATTACCAACATAGCTGGTACAACAAAGTATATCTGTTAAATGGAAGGAAATATATATGTATGATTTTAAAATAGTAAAGTGGTCAATAAAGTACAAACATAGTGTGTGTAATGAAGGATATTAGTACGTTAAAGAAATATATATGGGTATGATTTTTTTTTGAAATAGCCGTAACCTTAAAGTGATCGAAAAGTATAAACATAATATTAGAAAAATATATATCAGAAATGTGTACTGTTGGAAATACAGTCAAATAGAAAGGAATTTATTTATATATATTGTTAATGGAGGAATAAAGTAGAGTGTTTAAGTTAAGTTAAATTTTAAAAAAAAATAGATAAGTGCATCATTAATTGAAGTATAGTGAGAAAGAGATGCATAAGTAGAGAAATATAGGACAATCATCAAGGTGGGACATGCAATCAAATGAATCTAAGGCAGGCAAACAATATGGTGAACCATAGTGCGGATGTTTGGGTTGGATAACGGTCTAAACGCTAACTAACAGATAACAAAGAAATTAAATAGTTAATCAAAGTAAAAAGCAAAGAGTTAGTAGAAAGAAATTTTTTATATAAATATATCCAGAAGAGTTCAGTAAAATAACACAAATAAACACAGATCAAGGGTTGAATAAATTGATATCTATGCATACAAGGTCCCAAGCTAAAATGGACCTCCAAGAAAAGGAAGTAAGAGAAGAGGGTGAAGATACGGAGATGGAAGTAAAAGATGAAACAAACTATAGTGATATAATGGAGATGCTAAGGTAAATGAGGGTTGAGCAACAGCAATTCATGAAAGAATACATGGACAGAGAAGAGAGAAGGATGGAAGAATGGTGGATAAAGATCGAAATGGACAACAAGAAAAGAATTGCTGAAGCCATAGAAGAGATTAGAAATGACTTCATCCAGCAATCAAAAGCAAAGGATACTGGAAATAGACCTGACAGGGAAATCAAGCGGAATGGACCAGAAAGCATAGAGCCATATGTATTTGATGAATCAGATAGGGCTGAGAGTACAGGTAGAGAGTCAGCAGAGTTTGATAGGAGGGTAGACAGAGGGTGGCCAGAAAGGGGAATAAGAAAGTGGGATAAAAAAGTTGGTGATAAGACCAGAAGATAATAGGATGCTGGCGGGCATGCAGGAGGATATGTAAGTCAAATAGTCAAGACAGTAATAAGGTTAGACACAAAACTTGAAAGTGAGGATAAGTAGGTCAGCCAATAACAGTGCCAATACTGAAGTAAAGGGCATAAGATCAAGAATCACTGGAGAATGTACCAATATGAACTATGGGAATCATATGGATTATCCTATCGCTCCCACCAATTTCTCAAAATACAAGTTTTCACTGGAGACCCTGGATAAAGCCCGATGTAGCACTTGGGGAGCCTGGAGCAGTATTTCAAGTTTAGCAGGATGAATGAGGAGGCCAAAATAGCAGTCGCCTGCAGTCACTTGCAGGGCAAATCAAAAGTTTGGTGGAACTCACTGTTCCAAAAGCCCACCACCTTTTCAGGATATCACAAAGCTCTGAGGACCAGTTATTGAAGTGAGGAACTCCAAGAAGACATGCTGCATCAGATAACACAGGAGAAATGGAGACCAGGGGAGTCATTTACAACATTCTTTTGCCATCAAGTGGCCAAGTTACGGATGATGACAGCAAACCCATTATCTGAGATGCAAATAATCTGGATAACTAGGCATGGGTTCCCAAGAGATATAGAACACACAATAATTAGTATGGAGAGGAAGATAGTGGACCATGTGGCTGAGTTGCTGAATGCCTTGGATACCATCTGGGCTGACAAGGAGGAGGATGGATATAAACTGAGACCACCTCCAAAAGAACCACTGACAATAAAAAACAGATGGGATCCTAGTGAAGGACGATGAAAAGAAGACTAGAAATATTCTACAGAGTGAAACCCAAGGAGGCAGGAAAATGGATGACAAAGATTGGAGATGGAGTGGAAGTGTCCATATGACAGGACTGAAGACCAAGGATGTAGGGATCAAAATCCACATTCCAGAGGAGGCAGAGGTGAGGTAAATAGAGAAAGGCAACCCCAAGATAAAATATAAAAACCATCGTAAAGAAAGGACAGATTCACTGATACCAGATTGGAAATGGAATTGGATCACGAAAAATGGAAAATGGATTATGAAATTGGGAAATATTGATCATGAAAATATAAAGAAGAATGAGCAAGTAAATGGCCAAAAAGTATAAAGAACTTTACCCAAACTAAGACAAATCATCAGATAGATAATAGTGTGAGATCATAGATAGAGGCTGAAGGTGTGTAGGTATAGATATTTGTAGATGGATCTTAGCAGTATATGGTGAGCCTTCTCTGTTATGCATTCACAGGTGTTCTGTGGTCACCAGATCTTATTAGATAGAGAAGATAGGGACAGAGATCCTCTTCTCATAATGACTCACTGGATTAAGATTTCCAGTTAGATATTCGACAAATATCGTGAGTCAATGGATTAAAAACCAATGTATGGGGAAAGAACCCCTTTATAAAAATACGAGCTATCAATAAAATATTCTGAGCTCATGGATGATCTGGATGAAAAGATGCCAGCCTCCCAACCCACCTCAGGATAGTAACCAGTGTTGTCACTTAGAGGATTATCATTGTAAAATGTGGGGTATGAACAGGTTTAATCGAGTCACAGAGATATCCTGTGGATTCGAACCTGTATATACAAGTAGGAGGCAGAAATAAAACTCATGTATTGTTTATAGCAAGATTAAATCGGTTTAGTAATTCTGGTTGGGTCATCAGAGTAGGGATGTAAGTTGCTTGGTCATCTCTCTAGGAATAATATCATCACTAAATCATAGGAGTACATAGATATGAGATGGTTCTAACAGTAGTTAGGAGCAGTTAGCTTTCAATGCAGTAAATTAAAATTTTTTAAGAAAAAATTTTAAAGAAGGGGAACGGTGTAATGTGATGATCGCACATACTGCGATCACACATATAGATATTTAACATTTCAAGAATATTAAATATGGTGTTTGGAATACTAAAAAGTGAGTTTAAAAAATTATAAACAAAGAAATGTTTTAATTAAAAAAAGAGAGGGAAATAGAATCGAAAAGATTCTTATCTTTTACCCTCCAAAGTCAAAATTTTGAATAAAAAATAATTAAAGTTAGAAATATTGAAACTGTATATTAGTGGAATGAATAGTAATAAAGAAATATAAATAAAATACAAATTAAAATATGATTTAGGAAAAGAGTAAAGTAGAAAGCCTTAAACTCTATGGTCATCTAAAACCAACTGCTGCAAACTTCAACATGCTGCAACAAATATTGTAACTGTTCTCTTCAAAAATCACTATCCAGACTGCAGCTGATATTTTTATCAGCCCTTTTATCAAATCATTTGAGGTGATAAGAACACCTTGATTGAGAACAGAGTTGTATTTTGTCTCTCTAATCCCTTGGAATCTACAGACATGTTTTAATTAATTAAAAAATTGCAAAAACAAGTACGGTGTTTTTACATTTCAAAATCATCATAATAATAATAATAATAATAATAATAATAATAATAATAATAATAATAATAATAATAATAATAATAATAATAATAATAATAATAATAATAATAATAATAATAATAATAATAATAATAATAATAATAATAATAATAATAATAATAATAATAATAATAATAATAATAATAATAATAATAATAATAATAATAATAATAATAATAATAATAATAATAATAATAATAATAATAATAATAATAATATATTAGTGCCATATAACTTTTAATAAGATTGAGACAAGCTTCACTTTTTTGTGTAAAGCACAATATAAATTACTTAATAAAAATAATAATACAATATTTATATGTATTCAGATCTTTTAAAAGTTTAATTTATAAAACAATATTTTAAATTAGAGTTATTATTTATTATTTATTTCAATGAATGTAGAAAATTTCTACTATAATATTTGTCTGTGTTTATTTCCACTTTTCCTTTCAACTTTATATATATTTATGTACACACACTATATTATTGGTTGTTATGTAATCCAACTGGTTACAATATATATATATATATATATATATATATATATATATATATATATTATACCAGTCCATACTCCCTGTGGAATTATTTTCCTAATCTTGCACTGAGCATGAAGTGACCAGGATTCAACAGGCAAAGAAATGGATATCAATCTAGCTGATTGTCTGTACTCATGTATATTAGTACTTCCAGCTAAATTGATAGAAAGAGTGGATTGACAGGACTTTCCAGTTAAAAACACCCTTTAGTTGAAATCTTATTTGAATGCCCACATATTTAGAACAATGGCAAGTACACACCTTTGAAAAATCTATTTACAAAATAGACTCTTGCTCGCCACTTCTAGAAAAGAATCAAAAAAATGAATTTTTTACCCTCCTAGAAGGATGTGCAATACCATATGTTCAGCGGAGCATAAAAATAAGATTTAACACCCCGGTAGAGCGATATTCCTTTGTGGCTAGCTCAGTCACTCTACAATCTAGGATCTTCAAATGGGTAAGTTAAATGATTATTACCGGTACGTGGTTGATAAGGAAAGAATACATTTTGATCAATATAAATAATAATATGAAAATGAAACAAATTTAATATTATGATTAAATATTTATTAAATCCAAAATACCCACCACCGTTTCATACTAATGATGATATAATAACAAAAATAGTAAATAATTATCACAAACCCATATATATATTCATGGTGTTGAAATAGATAAATACAATTTTAAATAAGAAAATAATAAATCCATAAAGCTATTTACAATGTTTATAAGTAATGGAAGTGATCTGAGCTCCTTTTACCCAATAGAAATAAATTTTACTTTGTGTGATTTGATATACAGATATGAGATTTTCGGTCATACAGACATGCGCTTTTACTCAGTGCTTTAAAACCCTTTTATTTGATAGCAATAATAATAATAATAATAATAAAAACTATGCATACATACATTTGCATTATGAGATATTTCAATCATTTCATATTTTTCAACAAGTCAACAAGGTTGCATTGGCTCAGATACTATATCGTACTCACCATAAGATACTGTATCTATTTCCCTCTTGCTATAGATAAATTCCTGTACATGTATATATGCACATCACAATTATACACTTACTATTACTTTAAATATAAAGTTATTAGAGTACTTGCTTACAGGGAATCTGTAATAGAACAATCCCTTCTTGCACTCATCATAAGGTGCAGCAGTAACAAAAAAAAAAAAACTTAAAAAGGATATATGGTTAAATACATTTTTTTAGATATTCAGCATGAGATATCGTATTTACCGAATATTATAAGCGTATGTACACATATACATACATGTATATCCATATATGATGAATTCCAGGAGTAACAACAAGAGGAAAATGAATAGCGCCAAAAAAAAAAAAGAATCTCATTGCAATCTTTGTTGAAAATACTAGAATTTGAAATAGAAAAATTGACTCAAATGATTTACATAAAAGCTTTATCATTTATGCCCATAATAACCACAAATTCATATACATATGTGAGAGATTCTCTCTCTTTTTTAAATGATTGACAATAATAACAAAAAAATAATATATTTAATCGGAAATATCAAAGTTAATTATCTCAATATTAATAAATATCTTAAAATAAACTTATATCTGCATCTTCATTCTTCTCCTCTGGGCTCTTGAGTGGGCTTCAAGTTAACTGGCTGTGTGGTGAGGATTTCATCCATTTAGCAAGGTGGCATTTGTCATCATCGTGGGCAGCTGGAATTGGTGTGGTCACATCTTGGCGGCTTGGGACAGAGAAAGGGTGGTGCACCAGCTAGTTGTCTACCCCACGGTCATTTTACTGGACTCACTGGTAGATTGCTTCATATTTTCCTCTGTTTGTATATGATAATAAATTTTATCAAATGTTCATTTTCTATCTTGACTAGTTTATTAAATTCTTAAGAAATCAAGAGTTCTTAAAAGAACTATATAATGGATTTCTTAGAAAATGTCAGCAGTGGTCTAGTCCATAAATTTATCTCTAAGTTGCTAGATGATTGAAAGTCTCTGGAGCCAAAGTAGTGAACGACTTGAATGCCAAAGAAAAAATGAATCTCCCAGCACTGACTAACTTATCAAAATCACCCATCAGAACCAATACAGATAGCCCTCTGAGAAGTATGAATCAGCCAATCCTTTTAATTTAGCTTATCACTTAGATTATAACATTGCTTACAATTTTTCCGATTAAATTTTACATTTTAGGATTTAATATAATGACTTTCATCTTCACTAACCTAGACCACTTGCTTATAAAATCAATTCAAAAGAATATTTAAAAAGATAACAGTTTAATTATAGCCTTATCAAAACATTTTGCTTTTGATCAGATTTTTGCAAAAGCAATTAACATTATTTGCTTATGAAATAAAATTACAATCTTTAGAAAAGTAATTAAAAAAAATATACAAGTATGTTGGAAAATAAAAAAAAAAAATACATACAATGACATATAAAAAATATACAAAAAGGAAAACAAAAAAAACACATGAGTTTATTATGCAATATTTTGTATGTCAATTTCATATTACTTTAAATTGGTGTGTGGGGGTATTTTAATGCTCACACGAACTTCCATTATTAATATAGCACATTTATATATTTGTTGTGCCTAATATGTACAAATCTATATATGTATCTGCTGTAATATTCTTTACAGCAGATTCTGTGCAAGGCCATTTGATAATGCCTGGCACAATATATATATATTAAATTTTAATATTTGTGGTCAAGTTGCAACCTTTAATGTTTATATAAATATATGGGACTATAAATAAAGGTGGGATTCCACCTTTATTGTTGATAACAGTTTGTGATTGTTGATTCTTATATATATTGCGATTGTCTATATGTTGACTTTGTTTCTAATTGTTACTTATAAACCCATTTAGCCTTGAGAATTATTACACTTATTATTTAAGTAATACTTTGGGCGCAATTTGAAAATTACTATTGTAGTTTGAAATGTTATAAGTGACTATTTATTTGTTTATATTCAAAACATGTTATATTTACCTGTTTAAGGAGATTTACTTTACCTTCTTTATATCAATAATTTCAATCTCTGTGGTCAAGTTGCAATCTTTATTGTCTACATAAATATATGGGGTCATAAATAAAAGTGGGCCATAAATAAAGGTGGGATTCCATCTTTATTTTTAAAAGGAGGTTGCCTTGACAACAGTTTGTGATTGTTACCTACATTGGATTGTCTAAATGTTTACTAGTTTCTAATGGTTATATATATATATAAAATAATCCCAGTGCATAACGCTATACTGAAATAAATATACAAATATTAAGCAATTAAATCATCCCACATGATTAAGAAATTCAGTACTGCCCTCTGTGAACTAATATATAAATACATTAGAGTTCATATTTCTAAATATATATATATATATATATATATATATATATATATATATATATATATATATATGCATTAATATACAATATATTTTTTAGAATATATACATTGAGACAGCAAAAACAAAAATAGAATAAAATAATTATCGAATAAACTGTTCAATAATAAATTGAATGAAAGAACAAAAACATTATTATCTGAGAACACAAAGATTAGACAAGAAAAAACAATGAAATGTTGTTCAGAATAGTCCTTTTAAAGGTGGCACCATATGCATCAATTTCAAATTTATACATTATTTTATATTTTTTGAAACCATGATTACTGTCATTATGGATAGTCTCCTTGTGTATATAAGGATACTACCATATTTTCAACTTTTGATAAAACCGATTTACTGTGATAATTATCTTATACTTTAAGAAAACTAAAATATTAGTCAGCTGTTTAAAATTATCCTTTAAATTAAAAAAATATCAGTTTTAATGAAACGATGTTTGGTCAAGTTAATTCAAATATCACTACTGATTCACATATTAATAAGGTCTGCCATAATTAAAGTTTACTATATGTATATTTTTATGTATAGATATCATCATCATCATCAACCATTATCAATCCACTGCAGGATGAAGGTCTCTCCAAGTTTAATCTATCTTCTTCGATCTTTAGCTTCTCTTCTCCACAAGACCCCTGCAGATTTTCTTATTTCATCAATCCATCTCACATGTGGTCTCTTTCTGGGTCTTTTACAATCTCTTGGAATCCAGTTTAAAATTTCAATTGTCCATCTATTATCATCTCTTCTAGCAATATGTCCAGCCCAACTCCATTTCAATCTTTTAATTTTTTCAATAAGGTCAGTAACACCTGTTTGTTGTCTTACCCATACATTATGTTTTCGATCTCTTCTTGTTACTCCCAACATCTTTCTCTCCATACTCCTTTGAGTGGTCTGAAGTTTCTGTATTGCTCTTCTATTAAGTGTCCAAGTCTCAGATCCATAAGTAAGAACTGGTAAAACACATTTGTTAAAAACCATCATTTTCAAACAGATAGGCATATTTCCTTTTAGTATCAAGTTATTTCTACCAAAGGTACTCCAACCAAGTTTAATTCTATGATTAATTTCCTCCATTATGTTTCCATATGTATTAATAATCTGACCAAGGTATTTGTAACTGTTAACTTTTTCTAATTCTTCATAATCAATCTTTATTTTCATATTTTGAGCAAATCAATTAAACATTACTTTAGTCTTTTTAACATTTATCTTTAGTCCTATTCTTCTACTTTCATCTGCTAACTCCTGCAATATTTCCTGCAGCTCTGAAGCATTATTTGCAAAAACAACTACATCATCTGCAAAATCTAAATGACTTAAATACTCTCCATTTACTTTCACTCCTTTAGTTTCCCATTTTAATCCACAAAATACTTCTTGCAGCACTGCTGTAAAGAGTTTTGGAGATATGGAGTCACCTTGTCTTACCCCTTTCTCAATGTTGATTTTTCCAGTATCATTATGTAATCTAATTGTTGCTGTTGCATTTTTATAAATATTCTTTAAAATATGACAAATGTATAGTTATACCCTAATGTAATAAAATATATAATTAATTTAGTAAATCAAATTATTTTTTTAATTTTTTAATTTTTTTAATATTAAAATATTTATTATTAACATTAAACAAATTCACACATTTAATAAAATATAGAATTTTTTATTTTTAAAAAAAATATTAGAAAATTAATTTATTTTTTTAATCATGATTAGAAGTATTTGAAATTTAAAACTTAAGATTTTAATTAAATTGAAATACTAATATTAAATATATACATATTTAATATAATTTAGTAAATTTTTTATTAAATTAGTAAAGTGATAATGAATAAAATCAATAAACTGCAAATCAGTAAGTAGACTTTCTGAATATAATATACTTTCTTATATTTTTAGCTTCCCTTCTTTATATTCCATCAGTAAACTTCCTTGTCTCATCTATTTATTTCTCATTTGACTTTTTGTTAGGCTTATATTTTTCTGGGCTTCAGTTTATAACTCATTCAACATTATCATTAATATTGATTTGTGTTTTCATGAGTACATTTTGTTTTCAATTTCTCTATGTTGCTTACTTTCTCATTATTCTTTTTGTGTCAAACTAAATCTACAAATGAAAATTGGTATAAGGCATTTAATAACAACCTTTCAATCACATAGTCATAGCCTTTTTAATATTGTTATTTTTTTAAAATAGCACTTCACTCAAGTTTAATTCAGTGACCAAAATGTTATTGATTTATCTAATTCATAAATATTAATCTTTTTGATTATTTTTTAAGAAATCACTGACCCATAATTTAATCATTTTAGTATTTATTTTAGTCCAACTTTTTTTTCCATTTGGTTGCTCTTATGTTTTCTCTGAAGCAATACTTTTAACAACAATAACATCATTTGAAAAAATCTAGATTACTTAATAACAAGAAGGGCTAAAACCTTTGACAGATGCACCTTTAAAATGCTTAAATGACAGCCAATCAGATAGTAATAATGATTGCACAAGGAACTCTCAAATCAAAACAAAAGTCAGAGATTTTACGAGAAAAAGATGGAACTCATCTTCTTCTCTACTTAACAATTTCATTTATTTTTTATAAAAACTATTATAAAATATTTTGAGACAATTAAATTATCCTATAATGCATTTTATATAAGTTAATTTTACTAATGCCATTGTGCAGATTAATCGGTGTTATTGAATTTTGTTATGTACTTTTTTCAAAATTTGAGACTATTCTGGGTTTTCTATAAGTCAATGTAAAATTCAACTCATGTTTATTTTTTATGACTTCTTTTAATATTTGAAATTATTTACTAAAGATTTGTAATGATGGCATTTTAGACTATATTCATTATCTAATCCATCGTTAATTTTTTTTAATTTCTAATTTTATTTGTTTTCAAAGCCATAGGCATTATGAGAAATCCTAATGCATGTTAATAGTAACAAGAAGAACTCAAAAGATGAAATATAAGGATGAGAGAACAAATAATTGTTACTGACATCATTGAAAGAATTAAGAGATTATAGTGGAATTGGGGTGGACAGTTTGTTAGATGGTATGATAACAGTTAAAATCTTAAATTGGATTCCAAGAGTGTAAAAGACTTAGAAAGAGCTAAATTGGTGAAATAAGAAAGCGTGCTTGTGGTATGTAGAAAATAAAGCCTAGAAAATATAGATGGATTGAACTTGGATGGATCTTTATCCTGATGTGGATTAATGATTAGAAATGATGATAATGACTAGAATTTCATTTCTCAATCCTACATGAATCTGAAATAATAGATATTGGCCCCAAAAAAGACAATTAAAAATACAATATAATGACTAGCATGGAAAAGACAGATATGTCTAAAATAGAAACTCTTGCATATGCCAATAAATATGTTCAGTTGAGGAAACACAAAAATATTTGCCATAAAAGTAAAAGTAAAAAGAAACAGAAACTTTAAAGAAACTGTTCACTTAGTAATGGCAAATCATCCCTTATGTCAGTCTCATATATCAACCCACTTTTCAATTTAACAACTTGCTTGATCTTCATTTATATATTTATTAAAATCTTCTATAAATAAAAAAGTTATAGATAAATTTGGAAGAAAAAAGTTGGACTATTTTATATTTGGAGTTTTATAAATGTTGCATACATAAAAGCTATCTAGTCAAGCATTTGGTGACCTAGTGATTAGCATAGCTGCCTTCCAATCAGCTGACCGCGTTCGCTTCTCGGTCAACGCATGAGATATAATTAGAATATCATCTAAACAATTTCCAATGGGAGTTGTTTGCTTTTCGAGATAATTTGAAACAAAAATAGTCATATCATGTTTACAGTGCATTCTTTCAATCCGGGAATAAAAGATATGCATTGTTAGAATAATAACGAGTTTTCCAAGATGCAACTTTGTGCTGAATAATTAATTTGTAGAGGATCTCTCTTATTAATTTTGATGCATTCCTTAATGTTAAGTTAAAATAATTTTATTGTTTCTTAAGTGAAGAGAAGATTACTTTGCAAAAGTTAGTTCGCACTTGAGGTGTTAATAGTTTAAATGTGAAATTTATAATTAATTGCTTTTAATTAGAAGTTCATTAAGATGAGGTTTAGTTTCCTTGTAGAGACTACTAGTTTTGCATACTAATGCATGCTATTTGCAGAATGGGCCATGGAAAGACTGTCATTTATCTTCTTAACTATTTAATTGATAATTTTGAATGTAAGAGGCAAACAATTCCTCCAACCACAAAAACATTAATTCTATATATGCAAATATATAGGCTGACTATTTAAAAATTATTCTAATACAGAAGCTTATTTACATGCAAAATTATTCCAGCTACAATAAGTTTTTTTTTTTCTTTTTTTTAAATGTGAGTAAAATATATATGTGTCCGGTAAAACATTTACAAATATTTTCTTACTTTAATTACTTATCGTGAATTATCGTTACTAATAAAATATATATGAAAATAATTAAATTTTAATTTGTTCAAGTACGCAAATGAATAAATTAAAGAAATCTTTCGTAACGGCAGGTAATTGCTAAAACAAATATATAAGGTGTGATTTCATCAGCCTAATCTTTTTGAAGTTAATAACTAGTCTCTGCAATCGATATTTTTATTGTGTAGATTTAGATATAAAAAAAAGTAAAAAAAGGAAGGATAGATTTGAAAGGAAATTATTTTATCTTAGAAGAAACGCGACTACGTGAAAAATGAAAAAAATAATTTCACTCGTAATTTTTACAAAAAAATATTAACATAAACTATATAATAATAAATTATATGCTGAAAGAATGAATTACGTAAAAACTATTGCTATAATACCAATTATTTTAACCTATACTAATTTGAACAAATATTCCACATTTTTATAAATATATAAACATATATTGTATTTAAAAACAAACGCAATAATGAACATTTACTTTCATCTGATCGTATATATTTTTATGTACATAGTAAATAAGAAAGAACTACTTACTATTTTTTTTTAGTCTAGTGATTATTACAGTCAACTATCGTGTTATGAACTGCAATCCAAACTCAGGGTGAGTAAATCATGGAAACGTCCGTATCTAATTAGGTTTTATTTATTTTTTTCATATTACTAACTCATAGACAACTTAGCTAATCATCCACTATTGGTTGATATTGGATATTTTGACATTTTTAACTAGAGGGTTTAACCATTCTTTTGAAATGCTTTATTTTTCACTGTTCGTTTAATGATTGGTTATAAAAAAAATTAAAAGCCTTTATCTTACAATATTTTTTTTATATATACAAATTATTATGAATAGAATTCTACAGATAAATTCAAAGAAAGTAATATATTGGGTACAATTTGAAATTTATAATTGCAATTTGTAATATTGTAATTGATTATTTATTAGTCTACATTAAGAACAGGTTATATTTACCTGTTTAAGGAGGTTTATTTAAACTTCTTTATATCAATAATTTCAATCTCTGTGGTCAAGTTGCAATCTTTAGGGTCCATATAAATATATAGAACCGTTAATAAAGGTGGGAGGGATTCCACCTATATTGCTAAAAGGAGAGTGCCTTGACAACAATTTGAAATTCTTGATTGTTAGCTATATTGGGATTGTCTAAATGTTGACTGTTTTCTAATGGTTATAAATTATTATAAATAAAATTCTACAGATAAATTCAAAGAATTTTCATTTATATATAAGATCCATATAATGAAATATGAAGTAATTATGTATTAGCATAAATAATTAATATATATTCAACTATATTTATGAAATTTACAGATCAATACGTGGATACTATATTAGTATATGCAATATATCAAGAGATCTTGTAGTATATTAGTTAATATATTTGCTGAGAATTTCTAAATCAGTTTAAAAAAATTTTAATATAGATGTTGCATAGCTTATATAATTAATCATTTAATTCTTGGTCAGGTAATAAGTATATATTTGCTGTTATCTACAGAAGAATTAAAGCAAAAAGAAAAATTATAAATTCCTAGCATATGGTTAGCTTGATGAGTATTAATTCTCTTCTTAATTATTTGAAAATAACCACTTTAATTTTGCTAAAATATTTTTGAAGATTATTTTTTGGGGACATATTTTAAAATCCAGATTACAGCTACAATCAACATGGATCCGATAAAAATAATAAAGAATGTGAAAATTTCTACAAATTCTAACAAAATAAAATGCTGTTCATTTCCTTGCTCTCTTTAAAGCTCACTAATATCTAATATTTATTCAAATCTTAAGATGTTATAAGAAATACTGACATTAAATTGTCAATAATAAATTTATATTAAACCTATAAATAATTTAATAAATCAATTATTTTCAACAATAATATATAAATTTAATCCTTTTTAAAAAGTTCAATTTGACTTTTTATAAATACAACTTTTTAGAAAAATTATCAATATTAAAAAAGAATAACATTTTGTTTTAACTCAGTATCATTGTAATTTTATAAACATCAATTTCAACCTAAAATATTTTAATGATTATCACTAATATAAGTTTTAAGTTCATGGCATGTTATAATTTATCTTATTTATAGATCTCAATCACTGAAGTGGATAAAAAGCAGCCTGTGCACCCAAAAAATAGCATCAAAGTGAGAAGTAGAACATCTATACTCTATCATGGTGAATTTCTAATTAAAGACAACAAAATATATATTAAAAAATTATAACATGACCTTTGGCAATAGTGTGGGAACATTGGCAATTAAAACACCTCAAGTGCCTCATGTAACATCTACAAAGTGATCTTCATCTAAAAAATATAAATTACTTTAATGTAACATTAAGAATATATCAAAATGGAATACCTCTACAAATTAGTTTACCAGTATAGCATTGATGTAATTGTCTATCACAATTTTCATTATTCTTTTAATATTGTATATTTTGATTATTGACAAAATACCCTATTAATATGGTATTTTTGTTTCAAATTATCTTATAAACAAACATCTTCTATTGAAAGTAATTTGAATAAATGATTTTGCAATCATCATTTGGATAAATAATTTTTAATGTGTCTAATATTTACAAATCTCCCCATACAAATTACCTCTACTTTCCTCTTCCAAATCTTCCTACACTTTATATATCTATAGAAGATTTCAATTTTGTAGTAATAACTGGGGATATGTAAATGAAAATAAAGCAGATGTCAGACAAAAATAAACATTCCATTCAAGCAGATGTGGAACCGAAACAACTCCTAAGTTAAATTTTGTTTCAATAAAAAATAGATTATCATCTTTGCTTAACTAATGAAACTGAATTACTTCTACATCGCCAATATAAATAAAATGTAATCACTTTTGGAATCCATATTTCTGTAGCAGAATATTATTTTATTCCAAAATGGCATTTAAGAAGGAGCTACTTACATCCGATATACTGGCAATTTTTGAAAAAAATATTAATAGAATCTCTTCAAATTTCTCTTGCTATTATAATTTAACAAGTTTCTAATGACAACCATAAATGAGTCCATTCTTTATATTAAAAGCAATTCATGTAACATTGAAAATTTTATATAATAAATTAACTTTTTATAGTCAATTTTTATTTATGAAGTTACTGAAATTGCTAATGGCATAAGAGAAAATTGAAGAGAGGACTTAATGAAATAAAACTTTCTAATATTCAGTCATAAGGTCCAGTCACTTTTATTCAAGTTTGATGGATATAAAAGTACTTTTAAATAAACTATTGCTATTATTGTTAATCATACTGTCTCTTTTGTATATCATCTTTTAAACTCAAGATTTATAGAAAGTAAACAAACAAAATTAGATAGGAATTGCAAGTTTCTCTTCCACATTGTTCCTCTAATATTAATTCTCTAAAACCAATAAATGTTGATGTAATTAGCTTGGATTGTCTTAAACCAGGAAATGCTCCAGGAGCAGATAGCATCTTGTAGAGTTTTTTTTTTAAAAAAAAAACTAAAAATGCATGGTGATGGATTTGCTGCAAAGTCTCATTTAGTATATTTTATTATTGAAAATTTTCATTGCATTATTGAGAGGCTAATGGAGTCAAATTTTTCCTGCACAAGTATATAATAATGCTCATTTTATTAGAGACTATGCTTAGATTGAGGGAATTCAAAAAAAAAGTTTTTATTCTATAAAGGATAGCATTATTATAGCAATTCCATTAAAAGATCTTTTTTTTCTTCTTGGAGACTTTAGTATATAATATAATTGTTGGAAATAATGATATTAGTGCTATAAATTTAAATGATCATGTTATAATTGAATTGTTATACATTACATAGATTGTCTATTATGAACACTGTGTTTAAGCATGAAAACTGTTATAAAAAATATGCATGCATTCATTTTAAAAATAAATGACGTTTAATAGATAAAATTATAAAAAGGAGTCAGAATATAATGAGTGGAAGGTGTTAAATGATTCATAGACTAATAAATTCTAATATTGAATTTTTTTTTCTTCATTTGTCATAGCATCAGCTGGGAAGTAAACCTGCTAACCTGAGACAACTGCTTGTAAAGCAGCCATCGCTGAGCTCTCGATCACCAATGTTTGACTAAATTCTAAGATTGAAATTTTATATACTTTAAAAAGTAAATCTTATTACTATCATATTCACAATAAAATTAATGTTCATTTTTTTAGAAATATCTACTATACATATTCAATTTCAACACCTATTTATCATTAAAATTTTTAATTTGGATCATCAGGATTTTTATTAAAATATGAATTCCATTAAATTGTGTGTTATGAATAAAAATAAATGTCTTTTTGGGTTGACCAAAAAGAAGATCATGACTGTATTTTCCTGAAGGTTTGTGATGATGGTGTTCTAGTTGTATTTTTATATTGGTCTATTTCCATCATTTTATATGTGTGTTGAATGTCTTTAGAACAGTTGGTCCATATACTAACTTGTTTGCTATGATATTACTAATAGTTGGTGAATATACTAACCTTTTTTCTGTGATATTACTAACAGTTGAATGTATTTGGAATATTTTAATAAAATTAAATTTTCTAAAGACATTCAACACACATATTAGATGATAGTCCAATATGAAAATACAAATCATGACTGTGTTTTGCAATAATCTTATTAGTAGTAATTTATTTTAAACAAAACATGATACTTTGTGTTTGGAAAATAACTTGATAATAGTTATGGATGTCAGAAGTTCTGTGCATAATAAGAAAGTTTAAAAGTGATTGGTAGATTAAAATTGCAACAAAAATACTATCATTTCTGACGATGGTCACTCTAGATCATTTTTAATGCACTGAAAGCAAAATTTGGACATTCAAAATGATTCACATTTCTATTAAATCAACAATTATTATGCTAATGATATTTTGAGCAGGTATAGAAAATATTTGATAATTATTTGAATAAGGGTGCAAGAATTAAAATAAAGACTTTTACTGATATATCTATTTTATCTATTCATTTAGATTTGGATAAAGACATCCAACTTAGGAAAGTCAAAACAATTATTTGTAGTCTTAAAAATGGAAAGATTGCAAATCTTGGAAAAATATCTAAGGAAGTTTTAAAATATAGTGGTAATATGTTAACTTTAAAAATATTGAACTTTTTTGGCAGAATATGGACCAAAGATGCATCTATTGTTCTATTTTTTTTAAAAATAAAAGGAATAAACAAGATTGTTGTAATTATCATGGAATATCATTATTATTATAATAAAAGTACTTTCAAGGATTTCATTGAATTACTTGCATCCTTTTATAGATAAATAGTTATCAAAGATTCAACATAATTTCAGAGAATTAAATAAGCACCACAGACATACTTTTGTAGTCATGAAAATTAAGAAAAATGCCAAGAACAATAAGTGATTTATATATTGCCTTTGATATGGTTAAAGTATTTGATTCTATTAAAATAAATAGGGTCAACACATTGTCTAAAATTTTTATAATAGCTGTCTTTGTATTTGTTTATAGGCAACTTAATGAAATACAAATAAAGAATCAGTGCAGTCCCAATGGTGTTTTTTTTAATTTGAGTCAATTAATAAAGCAAAATCACAGTTCTTTTTTTTTTTTTTAGATTTTGGATTTACTGTATGCTGAAGATTGTGCTATTTTGTCACTTCAAATATTATTTTAAGATTGTACTTAATGTTTTAAATGCAATATTTTTTTTATTGATAATTAATATTAAAACAGGCAAAACTCTCCATACAGTAGTGATCATGTGATGTTGAGTGGTTTAATAATTAATATTTAAAAAAACTTCTTTTTCAGCCAGTGACAAAAGAAAAATTCTCAACAACTTTTACCTTGGCTATGTTATCAATCTGAGGATGTAAACCCATTTAAATACCATGTTAATTTATACGTAAAATATGGTCTTAAATGTTGAGATGCAACACAGATTTTAAAGTGCTGCTATTGCTTTTAGCAAGTTAAAAAATGGAGTTTTTCATCTTATGGAAATAACTGTTATTTTACCTAATTTATTGTGTAAATGTGAGACTTGGACATGCTCTAGAAAATTTTAAATGTACAAATCATAAAATCAATGAATGTATTTTTTAATTTGTTAGTTGTGATACTAAATATCACTATTGTAAAATAGCACCTTCATCAGATTGGGCATATAAAACTAAATGAACAGTATAGGTTTCTGTAAAAGATATTTTGTGATGAACTTGGTCATAATTTTTGTTTGAATGATAGACCCCATATATATTTTAACAATTATCCCATGTGTCATCCTGCTCCTTTTTTTTTTGTAAAATGTATATAAACTATATGTATATTTCTGAGAAGCATCTATGAGATTTATAAATATAAATCTGAAATAAAAATTTTCTTTAATTATTTTAAATATTAACTTTTATAGATGCAATTCAGATATATACATATATTACAGGAGCATATATATAATTAAAAATGCTAAATAATTTTGTGTCTTTTAAAATTTGTATTTTTTTTTACTTTTATTTTAATAGTAATTACTTTTTTGTCATAAAACTACATAAAAATTCAAGATGGAAGGTGCAGTCGTTAACTGTCCAGGAATAATTAAAGGGGTGTGAAAATTTGTTTCATGATTTCAAAAGGAATTTGTAAATAAAAATTAAAAAAAGTAAAATCTAAAATAAAGCTAATTGATTTTAGTTAGCTATTAACATTTTTATCAAACTTATTTCCAATCTGGAAATTGGTTTGAATTTATTTTGGACAGTTATCTCACAACTGCATCTCTACTAACAATAGAGAAAAGATTTTTGTAAATTGGGGATCCATTAGAGTCAGGAAGTTTAATTAAAACAAACATTCTATGAGTGTCTAAAAACTGTCATAAATAGGGCTAAAAATATATTGTCAGAGTTTGGTCAATTGTTGCTAGCCAACTTCATGTCCATTTAAATTTTGAGGGGCCTAAGCCATCTTCCCCTCTGTTTTCAGCTCCACTCTTCACCATGCAGAGATGTATCTCCTACTGATCAAGAAAGCCCATGCCATCAAAGAATGCCACCTGCCACAGAAGATTTGTCAGTACTCCATAGAATCCTGAGGTAACCAGCCCAAAGACAGTATAATCACATTAGCCAATTCTAATTTGTAATTTAATTTGTAAATTAATGTTTTCTTTGTTTAATTTTTTTAAAAACTCGCTAATCAGTAAGTCTTTTTGTTATCAATTCTCTGCTATCCAAACTAATGTTACTACCAAATATTTCATCCAACTCATGCTTCTTATTATTTTTATAATTTAGTGTGGTCATAATTTAATTTTATTGATATTTTTATACTTTTCACTTAATTTTATTTGTAAATGCCAATCAAACCTAGTCTTACGAACTTTTATATCCCACTATGGAATAGAAAGGGGGAGGGAATTAATGAGCACTTGTTATTTATTTCTAAATATCTTGTAAGATTGGGTTTGTATTTTAAATGAATACCTGCTTTAAAATAAATGTTTTATTGTAAATTTATACAAAATGTATAAATACTTTGCAATCTGTGGTGGATATTGGTGTCTGTTAATTTTATGAATTTCTTTATTGATTATCATCACCAAAAAGGCTGGCAACTTAAATCTATTCTGTTATTTGCATTTGTAAGTGCATGAATTTTAGTTTTTTTTGTATATTAAAACAAATATTGATTCAAGAAGAGGAGTAATGGATGCTTCATTAATTATAGTTTAAATTACTTATAAATGACTTTATCTTACATGGGTCATTATTTTAGCATATCATTAGTTATTTGTTAAATCCTTTAAGGGCTGTACTTTAATATTAAATTCAGTGACTTTATATTATTATGATAGCATTGCTGGCATATGTCAAATTATTAATAAGCTGCATAGGGTTTTGATCTGATTCACCTGTACCTCATTCCAGGGAGTCATGATCCTCTTTATTCATCATTCTTCTCCTCCAAATATATATATATTTATATACTGCTTTGATTCACCTGTACCTCATTCCAGGGATTCAAAGCTTCCCATCTTTTGATGTTCTTGTTCATGATAGAAGTCTAAGTCTACTTCTAGAACATGAAGGTTAATGTAGATGAAGCTCTGTATGGCCACACCATGATCCAGCCCATAAAAACTTCCTGCCTACCTTTTCTTTCTGTACCACTCTAGAATAAAGCTGGTGTGTACCACTTTTAAAAAAAAATTGGGGAATTACCTTTGTCCTGGTCAAATGTGCCATTTCCTCTTTCTGATATTATGCTAGCATCGCCATTTCTTATAGTTAGTTTTCTAGCCTGTTTAATAAAATAAATCGTAATGATATGTGATAATAAAACATTTTTTCTCTTTGTAATATTTTCTGTTGTAGTTTAAATCCAACTTCTCATGAAGCTGCCTCCCTTTTATTGAAATAAGCCGATCCCGTAATCATAGAGTTTCACTATATTCTATTGTTAAATGCCAAAATGTAAAATAAATAATGTATTAGTCTATTTACTGATCAAAATATATCCTTATTTTAATTGTTATAAATAAAGTCTCTAAATGAAAATAAACTTATGTATCAAATGCTGAGGGCATCATACTAAAATCGTGTAATCAGCAAAACTCTATTGTGTCTTTATAAATATTTTTGTTAAATGTATAGAACGCTCCACCAAACCACTCAGATCAATCTATTTTTGTAACATTGAATAAAATCCTATTTTTAAAATATACAGTCAGTATTGTAACTGCCACACTAAATTAATATTTGTTAAAATAAAATAACATCAAGTTTGTTAAATGTTTATAATGAAAATAAAGTTTTAAAGGTGTGGAGCTGATTATATATATAAACCTCATCTTGAATTTTGTCAAAAATATTAATCCAGTTGTTCAAATCTCCTTAATATATTTATCTTATGTTTTTTTACTTATATCTCAGGTTCACTTAATCTCTCATCATCATCATCACTAGTTGAGTTCTCATGTAAAACATTGCAGCACCGAGCCAGGATATAATGAATTTATGTGGTATCGCCATAGGTGTTATCCATAGTGTTATAGATTTTGGGAATGGGCAAATAGGTTAGAATTCATGATTGCTCCTGACCTGTGTATCTCGGGCATGATTGGATTCAAGGTACTTTTGCTCAGATTCTAAATCTTGTTGGATGGACATACATTTTTGACCGGTACAATACATACAGCTCTAAGATAGCTGTTATATATATATATTAATAGGGTGAGCAAATAAATAATCTCACAATAATGCAAATTCAACCTGGTAACCAAGATCTGAGATAAGTCTAATGCTAAATAATTAATAAAGAGGAAAAGAACTGGTTACTTTTAGATTAATATATATATATATATATATGCTATGATGCTATATAAGATACAATGGATGTTGGCAAAGGTGAGCAATAGATTGGTGAAAGAGACACATAGAGTAAGGTATCAGTTGGATATAAAGTAAATAAATATATCAAATTGAAGATCAAAAATTTATGATGATAGAAGAGGCAGAGATTTATGAAATAAATAAAAGGGAATCAGGCAAAGTGAATGAAGCAATACTAGAGTATCAACAGAATAAAAGGCAAGTGGGAAACTTGGCTCATGAGAAGACCTGGTCCCAGACTATGCTCAACAAACATGTACCAAAACTCTCATAGCAGTGGGACAGATAAAAGTGGAGATGCTTGTAGACTTAGGTAGTCAAATCTTGATGATAGCAGAAAGATTGTACCACAGAATTGTAAAAGAGCAACCATATTTACCCACTTTCCCATGAAAGTCAGTCCATGTGACCATGGCTAATAATAAGAAAACCAAGGTAGAACCCACACAAATATGGATAGACATCAAAATTAATGAAGAAAGCTTTTCACACATGTTCTTAATTATGAAGGACTTAATATGTGACACCTTACCAGGGTAAGATTTTTTACATATGTAAGTGCATCTGGACAGGACACATGTAGTGCTCAAATTTTTAACTTCTTATCTATACAGTTTAATAGGGGGTGTATGCCTTCCTGAAAGCCCAAGAAATTGCATTATCATGAAAAAGTGTGTGAAGCAAAGATGGCCAGGGGAAAATTGGGAAAGCATATTGAGGCAAATATTGGAAAATTACCATCAGGTTTTTTTGGATTTACCTGGGAAGATCCAGGGCTTTGAGCAAAGGGTTAGGCTGAATGAAAACCAAACTTTTAAATCAAGATTATATTCAATTCCCCTCAGTATAGTGATGAGGTTAAGAAACACATAAACCAGATGATGGAATGGGGTATCATTCAAAAGGTTCATCAGCATATTGCAACCCACTAGTGGTCATAAAAAAGATGCTACCATGAGATTGTGTGTTGATGCAAATCAACTTAACAAAATAATGATCCTGGATTGTAATGTTACACCCCCCAGTGCATGAATTATTAAGAAGGATCAGACAAAAGAGAATTTTTCTTGACATTCAACTTGACTGTAAGCTACTGGTAGATCAAACTTCATCTGAAGGACTATGAATATATACATTTCAATGTGACAGTTATTTATATCAATTTAACTGAATGCCTTTTGATTTGATAAATAGTGGAGAAGGATTATTGAGATGCCTGGATTGAATACTGTCAACTGATATAAAAGATTTAACATGTTGTACTTGTATGATATGTTGGTGACATTAAAAGATATGGGAATCTTTTTGAAAAAATGCATGAAAAAGGGATTAAAGTGAACTTTAAAAAAGTATGTTATTTCTGGAGGAGGTGGCATTTTGGGGCCATGTAGTGGGAAACAAGGTATTAGGCCTCATCCTTTAAAGGTATTGGCAATTAGGAATTATTCTATACCCAAGTCTTGGAAACAAATGCAGTCCTTCTTGGGTTTATGCAACTTTTATAACAGGTTTCAAGAATGATTTGTAGAATGGATGGAGCCTTTGATAAGATTAGTGAGAAAAGATGTTCCATGAAAATGGATGTGGAAACAAGATCAACGCATTTGAAAGTGTTAAAGCAGGGTTTGTAGAACATGTTATGATGGCATTTTCAGATTTTATGAAGCTGTTTATATTGCAAATGGATAGTAGTGGCTATGGGCTGGGAGTGATGTTATCTCAAGTGCAAGCAAAAGGTCATATTGTATTTTCTAAGCTGCTTACTTAAAAGGCCTGAACTCAACTACACCACCACAGAAAAGGAAGCCCTGGCAATCATGTGGGCATTCCAAAAGCTTTGCACACTCTTATTGGGATCAGAAGTAATCATAATCATGGACCTTAAAAGCTTGGAGTTTATAAACCACAGTTACCTTACCAATAGTTGGTTGCATGCTGGAGTTTGTATCTTTAAGAATACAATTATACCATGAGGTACTGCAAAGGGACAGAGAATATTGTGGTAGACATTCTCAGCTCAAAACCTGCATACTCCCAGTCTCAACATTTAAAGGTGAAAAACTTATATATAGCAGACATAGACCTGAGAATAAATGATGAAGTCGAAAGAAATCTCGAATGGTTGGCTCAGCACCAATGAAAGGATATATAGTTTAAACAATTAATTGAGCATCTAGAAGGGGAAAGAAACCATGACCATGGGATGAGTAGGAAATAAGATCAAGCATTATAAACTAAACCAGTCTGTGTTACAATATAAGATCCGGGATAATTCTGAGGAATGGAAGCCAGTAATACCTCAATAAATGAGAGAGGCAATTGTAACTCATGTGCACCGATTATATGGGCATTATGGTACAGTCACAACTAAACATTGGCTTAGGAAGTGGTTCTATTGGCTGGGTGTACATAGTAAGGTTATCGCAGTAATAAACCAGTGCAAAGTCTGTCAGAAAGCCAAACCAGTGAACAGAAGTTACATGGATCCTATGATATCCATGATCCCAAAGAGAACATGAGAGATGATGGCTATGGATTATTATGGTCCATTACCAGCGTACAACAAAAAGAGGTATCTTGTAGTGGTATATGACTTATTCTCCAAATTTGTGGCTGACTACCCAGTTGCACAAGCAAATGCCAGAAACATGATATGGGTATTGGGAAAAGAGCATTTTCCATCTGTGGTAAAACCTCAGGTTCTTCTATCAGATCATGGTATGCCATTTGTATCTGGAGAATGATGGAGATGGATCCATGGATTAGATATCAAACATGTATTAATGTCCATTTGTAACCCACAATCTAATCCTTGTGAATGAGTAATAAGTGAATTGGGGCATGTATTTAGAACCTACATTCCAACAAATCAACAGGGTTGAGTCAAGCAAGTCCAAATATAGTCAATTACATTAATTGGTTATTAACGAATTAACTGGTTTTTCACCTGTGCGGTTGCATTTCAGTAAGCATACTCCTAAGTTGATCAAGACTACCCTACCAGGGATGGAAGAGCCTCCCATAGATCCTGAAATGATATGACTCAGGTGTTTCAGACTCTTCTCAAGGGGATCAAAAAAGGGAACAAAAGGCCAGTCAGAGCCATACATAGGTTTAAGATAGGGGACAGAGTAATGATAAAGATGACACATGTGAATGATCCTGGAAAGTTTATATGCTGAATATTTTGTAATCTGTATGAAGGTCCATTCCCTATGGTGTAATGCCAAAGAAACAATGCATTTTGGGTAGATATAGGGCAGGAGATCAGGGGTCCTATATTGCCAGATCTCTCAAACCTGTGCCACCATGCAAGTGAATTTATGGAAGAAATTTTTTTTTATTGCTTAAGGTTGTGCCATCCAAACACATAGATCATGTTTGAAGGCTTTCAAATGGGGGGGAGGGTATTGTAACAGGGCTGGGATTAAACCCTGTTCCTAAGAAAGATATTTTATATTCAAGCATATGTATAGATATTAATAATAACTATATGTTGTATTATTTTTTTTAATAAAAATTAAAAAAGGGGGGGGGGGATTTGGATATAGGCAGGTGATTGAGAGGAATCATTTATAAAGCGTATATATATGTGTTATTTTAATGTCTAAATGCCATATTTTTATTTTGAAAAAATAAAAATTTAAGAAAATGAAAAAATGTGTTAATGAAAATAAAAATAAAAGAGAAACTAAACAGATTGTAATCTGTGAATTTTTTTAATAAAGGCATTGTTCTAAGCTATTTCCAAAAAGATGTTCAACTAAATTTTTGCTTAGACAAAAGAAAAGGTGCTAAAAGTTTTTTTTTTCTGTTTTCTTTTGAAAAGAAGCCAGACCTCTAGATATCATGTGCCAGGATACAGAAAAATAAGTGAAAATTGTAAGTCAGATTTCTAGAAAAGAAAAAGAATGATATAAATGAAAAAATCTCAGGAGACATTTTTTGAATTTTTGAACTTTAAATTTTAAAGTGTCAAATTGTTATGCTATTTTTTGTTCATATTATAGATTATTTGCCTTGTAAATTTTGAAGACTTGTTTTAATCAATGAAAATATATTCACCAGCTAGAGATGAATAAGCTGGGGTGAAGCTTTAAATATGCTGGGCTTTATGTCCCCTAGTCTCATAAAGAAGATGAAGCTGCTACAGAAGCAAACCATCACCAGAACCTGAAAAGTGGCCGTGACTGGCCATCTGGGTCTTTCCCTGCCAATATCCTAGAGTAACAATCGAACCAGTGGATTCAAGAAACCAATTATGAGAAGTCCTTCATGCTGAACCATTTCCATGGCCATAGTGTGCCAAAAGAATTCATTTTTGTCATGAATCTGCATAAGCTACCTTCCCTGAAGGAACTCAAGGTAACATTTATATTTATTTTCCAAAATAAGTTAAATGCAGTTTTTTTTTCCTTTGATGTTTAAAGACTTTACATAATTATATTTTAATCAGCTTTTCCTTTCAGAAAATTTATAGCATATTTGAAGAGATTAGACATTATTTTATTATTATTATTTTGTTGCTTGACTGTACAAATTATATGTATATATGCAAATATTTTATTAAATATCTGAGCACATTGAAATATTCTCTTTCTGTTATTTCATATATGTTTTATGAAATACTTGAGCACATTTAGATTTTTTTATTTTGTTCTGTTTATGTATTTAGTTAAAGTTATATACATGTGGTAGTCATTCCATTGTTGATTAATCTGATTCTTACTGCCTTACTCATATATATATATATCATTTTTTCTCTAGGGCTCCTCTATACACATTATAAAATGAAGCGAGTTGATCAAGTTAAGGCCAAAAAGAAGAAAGTTGTATTTCTATTTCTAAAAACATAGCTATATTTCCTGATCAACTCGCCTAGTAATTGTTGAGAATTATGCTATCGATAAAAACTAGTTTTTAATTTATTTGAAAGGTGCCAGAGATGTTCTACAAGAACCTACTGAACTGTCACATAGCACCTCACAAATTAAAAAAGAAAAGATATTTTTAAAATTATTGGTCTTAGATTTTAAGAATGCAATTCTACCGTAAACTAGAATTATCTTTAAATATTATTTTTCCTGGAACTCTCCACAACATATTGGCAAAGGTAAATTTACATTTTTAAATCTTATTAAACTAATAATAAATTTAACAATAAGAAATGATAATTATTATTAATAACGTGATAAAATGTAAAATTGTATTAGAAATATTTTTATTCTAATAGATTAAAAAAATGTTTGAAATTATTTATCAAATAAATTGGAAAGAACACACTTAATTCAGACATGAAATATTAATAAAATAAAGCAATTAACATAAGTAATTAAAAGTTCTTGGGTACACAAGAGTCTCTTGATTAATTAAATGAAAGTCTATATTGGGTCCTGTTATAAGCTTATTTTTACAAGTAGTTTGTAAAATGGTTAAATTTGTCACAATCAGGATAATGAAGCATAACTTACCGGTAAGTTTAGTGAATTCACGATGGTTGTAGATAACTATGTATAGTTTTTCGGGGTTAAAATGACTCACGGCCTTTGATTATTAGTTGATCTTGCGGTCCATTCTCCTAGTCAGTCACGAATGCTTTTCTGGTGTATATCTTCAGGCACGATGGTGCAGAAGCTCTGGTTCACTCCGACATGCCGAATTATTTCAGTGTAGAGCGATCTTGGATATATTATTGTTATCCAAGACTAACTAGAGAAACAGATGAAACAAGACCTTCTTCAAACTGGTCTCTGCCTTTTTATATTAGAGGCCCAGTTTTCAGACTTCTGAGCATGCTATTATCATGGCGTTTTATGTTTATAATCTTGTAGATTTTTTATAAAATTTACATTATAAAGTTCTCTTTTCTTATCAAGTTTTCCGGCCATCTTTAATTAGACAAAATATTTTTACTTTCTCTTATCTTTTTTTTTACTTTTGTTCTCTCCAATTCTATTTTTATTTCTAATTACCTTAAAAAAAAATATGAAAGAATAATTTAACTTTCATTGTACGTTATTTTTTTTTTTAAAAAAATTAGTCAAAAAAAAATCTAAATTTACTTTTATTTTTTAGCTTTTGCCAAATGCCAATATATTTGCAACGTATATAAATAAACATTACAATATATATATACATATATCCCATGGTCTCAGTACCCCCCACCCTGAGTGAACTAGACAATGACCATGCATTTCTGAATTGTCACTGATTGCTTTTTTCATCCCTTCCAGCACAATTCCTATCAATGCATAGGTTTGATGCTTGGAGTCAGACAAGGCTGATGTTTTATAAATATGCTGAGTGGGAAATAATAATAAATATTTAGGTCAGAATTTTTAATAATAATAAAACTGTTCTATTGTTTAATATACTAAAGAAATGTGTTAGTTTAAAATAGTTCAGTAGTAATGAGAAAAGACATAATCTATTACAATATATATATATAAGCTCACCTGGATTACTATAAAGTAAAATTTCTGCACAAGTTTATCAATAGAATTGTTTACATCATAAATATTCATTATAATGTAAGATTTTGATTAAAAAATAAGTATACCATTGTTGATTTTATTTTTATTCCTTGGAGTACTT
>JAQFVV010014055.1:0-53983 GCA_028023455.1 Epiperipatus broadwayi
GTTATCAAAGAATAAATAACTACGGTTTTGATTGTGTGTGAAAAGATTTGAGATATGCTCGACTTGATTAGATATTGAACAAGTTTATTAAATATGAAAAGAAAACATTATTAATTGATTTATTACAAAACATTATTAATTGATTTATTACAAAACATTATTAATTGATTTATTACACACGCGCACATACATTCACGCCCACAGAGAACCATAAGTATTCATAACACAATTTGAATAACCGAGAAAGTTCCTTTCTATTTGATAAATATATAATCTTTCCTTAGCTTCACTTAAGTTCAAAGTTCATGTTTACAAAGTTCAGTAACAAAGATAAACTATCATGACGAGGAAAGTCTTAAGATTTATTTGAGTAAATTTATGTTGGTTAATTACGAGATTGCCTTACGAGTTTATTAATTGAGTGAGTGAACAGAATAAAAAAACATATTTACCTAGGATTTGTCTTGGTTGCAACGAAGGTCGATTGGTCTGGACGAGTTTGGGTGTTTCACGGAACATTTCTTTTATTGGGAGCATTCACTTAACACGAGCGATGTTATCAGAATTTCATAGCTTCGGAGATATTTCAGTAGCGGAGCGCCGATCAGTCACTGAAGGGTTTTATTAGCCCCTCATGACAGTCGACGCTCTTGGTATTAATTTCATGATGATCATTTTAAATATTGAGGAATAACCAAGCTAATTCAGAACAATTCTAATTTTAAATAAAAGCATAAGCATCGGAATAAATGAGCAGGTGGTAATTCAGCGTACTGAGAATTGGAAAATAAAAAAAAACACAATAATGAGAATGTATCAATCGAAATGAATCGAATCGAACTGAATCCAAACAATTCTTTCCAAATTAAATTATTTTTCCAAAATTAATCACAAATTCAACATTGAATAGGTTTTGACTAGTATTTATAAAGGTTGATCCATATCTTGGGATCCAATCTACCCCCATAGTTCCCTGTTCTTGGAGTTGTCGTTCAGGTCCGCGTTTGAGGTACCTGCTCACTCACTCTTTGTGCTAAAGGCAATATTTATTTTGGGACAATCTCATTTTGCAATCTCACTCAACCAACCTTATTCCTTCACACCTCGAAGGCATGCGTGTGTGCGTGTGTTTTACTAGAACAATACAAGTTATTTTAAATTTAGAAGTCGAGCATTTATCTTTTCCTCAAATCTTTTCTATAAGTTTTATTCTAGTTAAAATTATATTTCTAAAATAAACATTTTTTAATCCCCGTGGTGATTTTGATTGATAATTATTTTTATTATTTTAGGAGTGCATATTATATTTTATTATTTAGGAAAGCAAATTATTTTTTGTTATTATTTTTATTATCTAAAGGCTTTAATCATTTAATTAGACGTTTTACCGTCTGCATTTTATCAATGTGTTTTATAAATGTATTTATGAGAGAAAGAAAACTATTACTAATTACGAAAATAAAGTTACGAGTGTTTTATGTTGCTTGCTGGTGTGTGTGTGTTTATCGATGTATCCTAGATTTAATATTGATGTAACGCTGTCTCGTTACATATCTCCCCGCCCGGTGTAGAGTAAAATCCGATGCTGCAGGTTTTAGCTCGGTGAAGGAGCGAAATTATTCTGCTCTCTTCAGTGCTCTTGCATTGAACGTTCCTTTTCCGTGGGTCAACGCAAAGGCGTTGTTTCCATATGCCTTGACGATCTCGTATGGGCCCTCGTATATGTCGAGGAATTTTTTGTAGATGTTTTGTCCGGGTCGACTGACCGGGTTGGCCTTTACCATCACTCGATCGCCCACTTTGAACGTATTCCGGGTGGGCTTCTTGGTCTGCGTTCGCCTTTTTCCCATGTGCTCCAATCTTCGTAGCGCTATTTGGTTGTCTTGTTTCCTATCGATTTTTCCGGTTCGGATGGTGGGCCTGTCATCGTATGGGTAAGGTATTGGTTGCCCATAATGGAGTCGGCTTGGTTCAAATCCAGTTGATTCATTTTTTGAGGAGTTGATCATTCCCGTGATCCGGGGAATCTCCTGGACCCATTTCCGGTGATCTCCCGCAGTATACACACGGAATAACCGTCCCAATTCCCGCATTACTCGCTCGCACGGGTTGCTCTGCGGGTTCCGGATCGACGTCATGTGGTGTTTGATCCCGGTTCGATTTATCCACTGCCGCCAAGTTTTCGACACAAATGGTGTGCCATGATCCGATAGGATGTACCTAGGCTTCCCAATGATGGGAAACTGTTTTGTCTCCAATAATTTGATGGTCTGGTGTGCGTTCGCCCGGGCCATGGGGTAGGCGGCGACCATTTTGGAACATAAGTCGTATGCGACTAATATATATCTCTTTCCCCCGGCCATCGGTAACGGCCCGTAATAATCGATTGCCACGGTGTGGTTAGGTTCCCGTATGATAATTGGTATCTGAGGTCCTTCATTGGATCGATTTAGTGGTTTGGTCCTCGCACAGACATCGCATCCCCGTAATCTTGCGGCGATGTCCCGGTGCATTCCAGGCCAGTAAAACCAATTGCTAAGGTATCCCTCAGTCTTGTTCGCTCCATAATGTCCGCGTTCCCGATGTGTCTCGTCGATCATTTGATTTCGCATTTCTTTCGGGATTATAATCCGGGTTTGCTTCCCATTCCCTGTGTTTCTTTGGAGTAACCCCCCCCAGGGTGATGCATCGGTCCCGATATTTCCATAGTGGACCCCCTTCGGTTCCTTCTTCCCCCTGGTAAGAGCCCGCCTTCGACTTCCCTTTACGTAAATAACTGATTATTCGTTGGCAGTCCTCGTCCTTTTCCTGGCTCCTTCGAATGTTGCCTGCTTTAAGCCCTCCCTTCTTGTCCTGTCGGGTCGTTGCGGCTATGTATGCGAACTTGCTTGCCTCCGCATTCGTCTGAGTTCCTACCGGGTAACGGCTCAGCGTGTCCGCGATCACGTTATCCCTTCCTTTGCAGTATTCTACCTCATATTGAAATTCCTGCAGGGCTAGACTCCACCGCACCAATCTGTTGTTTGTCAGGAAGCTTTTGTTTAGGAACTCCAGACTCCGGTGGTCAGTGACGACCCTTACTTTGGACCCGACCAGGTATTGCCGGAACTTTTTGAACGCCCACACTATGGCGAGGGCTTCTCGCTCGGTGACCGTGTACCTTCTTTCCGGGTCTTTAAGTAGCCGACTAATGAACGCCAACACTCTCTGTTCTCCCTCCGGCCCCTTCTGGTACAACGTGGCCCCCAGCCCGATGTCACTGCTGTCCGTTTGTACCCAGAACATCTGGTCGAAATCCGGGTATGTCAATATTGTTTGTTTCAGGAACCCTTCTTTTACTCTCCGGAAACTCCGTTCCCGCTTCTCGTCCCACACCCATGCTTGCTCCTTTCTTAGTAGTTGTAACAAGGGCTCCATATCGTGGGTGAAGTTCTCGTAGAACTTGTTATAAAAGGTACACATTCCGAGGAATGCCTTAATGTCCTTCTTCTTCTTTGGGGTGGGAAATTCCTGGATCGCCTGGATTTTTTCGGGGTTAGGCCGCACTCCATCCGGGCTGACTATGTGTCCCAAGAACTTGACCTCCTGTGTCGCAAAATGGCTCTTCTTGATGTTGATTTTGATCCCCTTCTGCTCGCATTCTTGGAGTAGCCTTTCTAAGTGCTGGCAATGCTCCTCGATGTCATTGGATGCTATGATGATGTCGTCCACGTACATCGTCGCAAATCCTTTTACCTCGTCAGATAGGGTTTGATCCAGGCATTGTACCAAGCCTGCCCCACTGTTCTTTAACCCGAAGGGTACTCGGTTGAACTGGTACGCCCTTCCGTTATATTTGAATGCGGTGTACTTTCGGTCGTCGGGGTGGAGGCTCATTTGCCAGTAACTATTGGTTAAATCCATCGTGGAAAAAATCCGCTTGTTCCGGAACCTGGTCATTAGTTCGTTCATGACAGGTGGGGCGTTTGTGTCCGGGATCGTTACCTTGTTTAGTTGCCTAGCGTCGAGGCACAATCGTATTGACCCGTCCCCTTTTTTCACGGCTAGGATGGGATTATTGTACGGCGAGGTGCATTTTGAAACGACTCCCCACTCCGTCATCTGCTTTAACTGGGTTTCAATTTCTTTCCGGTATTGGAATGGGATCGGGTATGCCCTCGTCTGATATGGGTGGCTGGTGCTCAATCGGATCCGGTGTTCGTATCCTCGAATTACTCCCGGTTTGTCCGAGAAGACACTTTTGTGCGCCCCCAATATTTCCTGAATTCTTTCCTTCTTTTCTTTGTCTGGTCCAGTTATTTCCTCGATTCTTTTTTCGATTTCCCCTTTTATCGCGATGCATTGCAGCTTCCTTTGTCTTTCTGGTTCTTCGTCCACTTTGCTTTTGAAAGGCACCGTGACTGTGCTGATCCTCGCTAGTTCGGTCCCGTAATCGATGTTACATTTAGCCATTTTCATGAAGTCTGATCCTAATACTAAGTCATGGATTAAGCCTTCCAGTATTAGTACGACCTGGGTAAACTCCTGTCCTGCAATGCTGATATTCGCCCACACTTGTTTGGTTTGTATTTTCGCCTTTTTTCCATTGGCCAGTACAATTTGGGTCCCTTTTAGCGGTAGGATTTTTATCTCTGTTGGCCCTTGGGCGATCTTGTTGAAAATTTCCTGTGCCATTACGGATACTTGGCTTCCCGTATCCAGCAAAGCCCTTGCCTTGAACCCCTGGATTGACACGTCGATTATTGGGCATTCCTGTCTTCTCCGAGGTCCTTCCCCCCCCCCCATCTTGTGTCATATTGGCTATTCTGATCCCATTGTCCTCCTCTTGGTTAAAATAATCGTCGTTTTCGATCGCCTGTAGTTTCTTCAGCACTCCTGTTATTTCGGTTTCCCTTTCAATGATTTGTTTGATCTCCCTGGGTAGGTTGCGTCCCGCTATCCTAATTTGCTGTTCCTCTGGTATTTGGTATTTGTCTATTTTTTTTAGTCTTGCCATCTGTCTCTGGACGAAGGTACTGTATTTTTCCTCTTCTTCCCTTTTGTTTTGTTCTATCTCCCATCTTTCCCTTTCCTGCTGGGCTACTCCCCAATATCTTTTCATGATGGCCCTTTGATATTCCTCGAATGTCTCTGGTTTGTTTTTCATTGTCTCCCACCATTCCACGACTTCCCCTTGGATGTGGCTACATGCGATCGCTATTTTGGATTCTTCGCTGAACTGCTCGCATGAAAATAACCTCTTCAAACTTTCTATATATCGACATGGATTCTCATTTCCCTTTCCTTTGAATTGCTCTATTTTTATCCATTTTCCCTCCATTCTGTTTGTTGTCTCGTTGATCTTGATTTATTTGGCCTATTATAATTTTTTCACTACTGTTTACGGGAATGTGGTTCTTTTTTACTTTTGATTTTATTTGTTCTATGGTGACAGCGACCGATCGGCGTCCGCTCCCTTATCTCCTGCTATGCTTTATTTGTTTTGTTTATTTTGCTCCGGTTTCCGATGTTTTGTTTACCCATTTGCGATGTTAAGAATCGCCGCGATTTTGTTCCGTTTGTTTATTATATATATATATATTTTTTTTTTTTCAAGCTTTTTGTTTACATAAATATTTCCGCGTCTTCTCCCAGTTCGGCCGCTTTTGCTAGTATCTAGATTTGCTTTTTCTTTATGTTTAGAAGCTTCATTTATACTAGCCTCACGTTGGAAGCGCCAATGTAACTGTGAACCCCTCTATATATATCCCCCGAGATTACGGGCTTCGAAACAAACATGACATAGCGTAAGGCTTTATTTTTTTTCTTACATCGACAGTTATTCACGATCCACATAAGGGGGCGCCAGATACGATTATTTAAGTTGATTTTAACTACTCGCATCACCTTACATCATGTCAAAACGATTTCGAAGTCTAATCCCACCCACTAGCTCAAAACTCCCAGCATGGACCAATAAGGTGTCTCAAGGTTGTTACATGTTTGTTTCTAAAATGACTCCTCCCGGAGAAGACGCGATGTCCGCTAATTAAAATCAGCAAGGTTTTCTACTAAGTCGATCACGGCATAAAGATCGTTTATTGGTTATCACTGACCTATGAGGTTGTTCGCTTACGCCCCGAACACAAGGCTTACAAGTTCATCCCCCCGCTTTATTGTATATAACATAATTTATTGACGTTTACTTTGATTATAGACCCGCCCGCTCTTAAATCTATCTTAACTAAGGTGAAATAAGAAACATCGTGACTTACGGCACGATGGTGACATAATTAATAAAATAACTAAATGAAAATTAAAATTAACTAAATCTACTTCAAAGATAAGTTATCAAAGAATAAATAACTACGGTTTTGATTGTGTGTGAAAAGATTTGAGATATGCTCGACTTGATTAGATATTGAACAAGTTTATTAATTATGAAAAGAAAACATTATTAATTGATTTATTACAAAACATTATTAATTGATTTATTACAAAACATTATTAATTGATTTATTACACACGCGCACATACATTCACGCCCACAGAGAACCATAAGTATTCATCACACAATTTGAATAACGAGAAAGTTCCTTTCTATTTGATAAATATATAATCTTTCCTTAGCTTCACTTAAGTTCAAAGTTCATGTTTACAAAGTTCAGTAACAAAGATAAACTATCATGACGAGGAAAGTCTTAAGATTTATTTGAGTAAATTTATGTTGGTTAATTACGAGATTGCCTTACGAGTTTATTAATTGAGTGAGTGAACAGAATAAAAAAACATATTTACCTAGGATTTGTCTTGGTTGCAACGAAGGTCGATTGGTCTGGACGAGTTTGGGTGTTTCACGGAACATTTCTTTTATTGGGAGCATTCACTTAACACGACGATGTTATCAGAATTTCATAGCTTCGGAGATATTTCAGTAGCGGAGCGCCGATCAGTCACTGAAGGGTTTATTAGCCCCTCATGACAGTCGACGCTCTTGGTATTAATTTCATGATGATCATTTTAAATATTGAGGAATAACCAAGCTAATTCAGAACAATTCTAATTTTAAATAAAAGCATAAGCATCGGAATAAATGAGCAGGTGGTAATTCAGCGTACTGAGAATTGGAAAATAAAAAAAACACAATAATGAGAATGTATCAATCGAAATGAATCGAATCGAACTGAATCCAAACAATTCTTTCCAAATTTTTTCCAAATTAATTCTAAATTAATCTTTGAATAGGTTTTGACTAGTATTTATAAAGGTTGATCCATATCTTGGGATCCAATCTACCCCCATAGTTCCCTGTTCTTGGAGTTGTCGTTCAGGTCCGCGTTTGAGGTACCTGCTCACTCACTCTTTGTGCTAAAGGCAATATTTATTTTGGGACAATCTCATTTTGCAATCTCACTCAACCAACCTTATTCCTTCACACCTCGAAGGCATGCGTGTGTGCGTGTGTTTTACTAGAACAATACAAGTTATTTTACATTTAGAAGTCGAGCATTTATCTTTTCCTCAAATCTTTTCTATAAGTTTTATTCTAGTTAAAATTATATTTCTAAAATAAACATTTTTTAATTCCCCGTGGTGATTTTGATTGATAATTATTTTTATTATTTTAGGAGTGCATATTATATTTTATTATTTAGGAAAGCAAATTATTTTTTGTTATTATTTTTATTATCTAAAGGCTTTAATCATTTAATTAGACGTTTTACCGTCTGCATTTTATCAATGTGTTTTATAAATGTATTTATGAGAGAAAGAAAACTATTACTAATTACGAAAATAAAGTTACGAGTGTTTTATGTTGCTTGCTGGTGTGTGTGTGTTTATCGATGTATCCTAGATTTAATATTGATGTAACGCTGTCTCGTTACATATCTCCCCGCCCGGTGTAGAGTAAAATCCGATGCTGCGGGTTTTAGCTCGGTGAAGGAGCGAAATTATTCTGCTCTCTTCAGTGCTCTTGCATTGAACGTTCCTTTTCCGTGGGTCAACGCAAAGGCGTTGTTTCCATATGCCTTGACGATCTCGTATGGGCCCTCGTATATGTCGAGGAATTTTTTGTAGATGTTTTGTCCGGGTCGACTGACCGGGTTGGCCTTTACCATCACTCGATCGCCCACTTTGAACGTATTCCGGGTGGGCTTCTTGGTCTGCGTTCGCCTTTTTCCCATGTGCTCCAATCTTCGTAGCGCTATTTGGTTGTCTTGTTTCCTATCGATTTTTCCGGTTCGGATGGTGGGCCTGTCATCGTATGGGTAAGGTATTGGTTGCCCATAATGGAGTCGGCTTGGTTCAAATCCAGTTGATTCATTTTTTGAGGAGTTGATCATTCCCGTGATCCGGGGAATCTCCTGGACCCATTTCCGGTGATCTCCCGCAGTATACACACGGAATAACCGTCCCAATTCCCGCATTACTCGCTCGCACGGGTTGCTCTGCGGGTTCCGGATCGACGTCATGTGGTGTTTGATCCCGGTTCGATTTATCCACTGCCGCCAAGTTTTCGACACAAATGGTGTGCCATGATCCGATAGGATGTACCTAGGCTTCCCAATGATGGGAAACTGTTTTGTCTCCAATAATTTGATGGTCTGGTGTGCGTTCGCCCGGGCCATGGGGTAGGCGGCGACCATTTTGGAACATAAGTCGTATGCGACTAATATATATCTCTTTCCCCCGGCCATCGGTAACGGCCCGTAATAATCGATTGCCACGGTGTGGTTAGGTTCCCGTATGATAATTGGTATCTGAGGTCCTTCATTGGATCGATTTAGTGGTTTGGTCCTCGCACAGACATCGCATCCCCGTAATCTTGCGGCGATGTCCCGGTGCATTCCAGGCCAGTAAAACCAATTGCTAAGGTATCCCTCAGTCTTGTTCGCTCCATAATGTCCGCGTTCCCGATGTGTCTCGTCGATCATTTGATTTCGCATTTCTTTCGGGATTATAATCCGGGTTTGCTTCCCATTCCCTGTGTTTCTTTGGAGTAACCCCCCCAGGGTGATGCATCGGTCCCGATATTTCCATAGTGGACCCCCTTCGGTTCCTTCTTCCCCCTGGTAAGAGCCCGCCTTCGACTTCCCTTTACGCAAATAACTGATTATTCGTTGGCAGTCCTCGTCCTTTTCCTGGCTCCTTCGAATGTTGCCTGCTTTAAGCCCTCCCTTCTTGTCCTGTCGGGTCGTTGCGGCTATGTATGCGAACTCGCTTGCCTCCGCATTCGTCTGAGTTCCTACCGGGTAACGGCTCAGCGTGTCCGCGATCACGTTATCCCTTCCTTTGCAGTATTCTACCTCATATTGAAATTCCTGCAGGGCTAGACTCCACCGCACCAATCTGTTGTTTGTCAGGAAGCTTTTGTTTAGGAACTCCAGACTCCGGTGGTCAGTGACGACCCTTACTTTGGACCCGACCAGGTATTGCCGGAACTTTTTGAACGCCCACACTATGGCGAGGGCTTCTCGCTCGGTGACCGTGTACCTTCTTTCCGGGTCTTTAAGTAGCCGACTAATGAACGCCAACACTCTCTGTTCTCCCTCCGGCCCCTTCTGGTACAACGTGGCCCCCAGCCCGATGTCACTGCTGTCCGTTTGTACCCAGAACATCTGGTCGAAATCCGGGTATGTCAATATTGTTTGTTTCAGGAACCCTTCTTTTACTCTCCGGAAACTCCGTTCCCGCTTCTCGTCCCACACCCATGCTTGCTCCTTTCTTAGTAGTTGTAACAAGGGCTCCATATCGTGGGTGAAGTTCTCGTAGAACTTGTTATAAAAGGTACACATTCCGAGGAATGCCTTAATGTCCTTCTTCTTCTTTGGGGTGGGAAATTCCTGGATCGCCTGGATTTTTTTCGGGGTTAGGCCGCACTCCATCCGGGCTGACTATGTGTCCCAAGAACTTGACCTCCTGTGTCGCAAAATGGCTCTTCTTGATGTTGATTTTGATCCCCTTCTGCTCGCATTCTTGGAGTAGCCTTTCTAAGTGCTGGCAATGCTCCTCGATGTCATTGGATGCTATGATGATGTCGTCCACGTACATCGTCGCAAATCCTTTTACCTCGTCAGATAGGGTTTGATCCAGGCATTGTACCAAGCCTGCCCCACTGTTCTTTAACCCGAAGGGTACTCGGTTGAACTGGTACGCCCTTCCGTTATATTTGAATGCGGTGTACTTTCGGTCGTCGGGGTGGAGGCTCATTTGCCAGTAACTATTGGTTAAATCCATCGTGGAAAAAATCCGCTTGTTCCGGAACCTGGTCATTAGTTCGTTCATGACAGGTGGGGCGTTTGTGTCCGGGATCGTTACCTTGTTTAGTTGCCTAGCGTCGAGGCACAATCGTATTGACCCGTCCCCTTTTTTCACGGCTAGGATGGGATTATTGTACGGCGAGGTGCATTTTGAAACGACTCCCCACTCCGTCATCTGCTTTAACTGGGTTTCAATTTCTTTCCGGTATTGGAATGGGATCGGGTATGCCCTCGTCTGATATGGGTGGCTGGTGCTCAATCGGATCCGGTGTTCGTATCCTCGAATTACTCCCGGTTTGTCCGAGAAGACACTTTTGTGCGCCCCCAATATTTCCTGAATTCTTTCCTTCTTTTCTTTGTCTGGTCCAGTTATTTCCTCGATTCTTTTTTCGATTTCCCCTTTTATCGCGATGCATTGCAGCTTCCTTTGTCTTTCTGGTTCTTCGTCCACTTTGCTTTTGAAAGGCACCGTGACTGTGCTGATCCTCGCTAGTTCGGTCCCGTAATCGATGTTACATTTAGCCATTTTCATGAAGTCTGATCCTAATACTAAGTCATGGATTAAGCCTTCCAGTATTAGTACGACCTGGGTAAACTCCTGTCCTGCAATGCTGATATTCGCCCACACTTGTTTGGTTTGTATTTTCGCCTTTTTTCCATTGGCCAGTACAATTTGGGTCCCTTTTAGCGGTAGGATTTTTATCTCTGTTGGCCCTTGGGCGATCTTGTTGAAAATTTCCTGTGCCATTACGGATACTTGGCTTCCCGTATCCAGCAAAGCCCTTGCCTTGAACCCCTGGATTGACACGTCGATTATTGGGCATTCCTGTCTTCTCCGAGGTCCTTCCCCCCCCATCTTGTGTCATATTGGCTATTCTGATCCCATTGTCCTCCTCTTGGTTAAAATAATCGTCGTTTTCGATCGCCTGTAGTTTCTTCAGCACTCCTGTTATTTCGGTTTCCCTTTCAATGATTTGTTTGATCTCCCTGGGTAGGTTGCGTCCCGCTATCCTAATTTGCTGTTCCTCTGGTATTTGGTATTTGTCTATTTTTTTTAGTCTTGCCATCTGTCTCTGGACGAAGGTACTGTATTTTTCCTCTTCTTCCCTTTTGTTTTGTTCTATCTCCCATCTTTCCCTTTCCTGCTGGGCTACTCCCCAATATCTTTTCATGATGGCCCTTTGATATTCCTCGAATGTCTCTGGTTTGTTTTTCATTGTCTCCCACCATTCCACGACTTCCCCTTGGATGTGGCTACATGCGATCACTATTTTGGATTCTTCGCTGAACTGCTCGCATGAAAATAACCTCTTCAAACTTTCTATATATCGACATGGATTCTCCTTTCCCTTTCCTTTGAATTGCTCTATTTTTATCCATTTTCCCTCCATTCTGTTTGTTGTCTCGTTGATCTTGATTTATTTGGCCTATTATAATTTTTTCACTACTGTTTACGGGAATGTGGTTCTTTTTTACTTTTGATTTTATTTGTTCTATGGTGACAGCGACCGATCGGCGTCCGCTCCCTATCTCCTGCTATGCTTTATTTGTTTTGTTTATTTTGCTCCGGTTTCCGATGTTTTGTTTACCCATTTGCGATGTTAAGAATCGCCGCGATTTTGTTCCGTTTGTTTATTATATATATATATATTTTTTTTTTTTCAAGCTTTTTGTTTACATAAATATTTCCGCGTCTTCTCCCAGTTCGGCCGCTTTTGCTAGTATCTAGATTTGCTTTTTCTTTATGTTTAGAAGCTTCATTTATACTAGCCTCACGTTGGAAGCGCCAATGTAACTGTGTTTCCCTATATATATCCCCCGAGATTACGGGCTTCGCAACAAACATGACATAGCGTAAGGCTTTATTTTTTTTCTTACATCGACAGTTATTCACGATCCACATAAGGGGGCGCCAGATACGATTATTTAAGTTGATTTTAACTACTCGCATCACCTTACATCATGTCAAAACGATTTCGAAGTCTAATCCCACCCGCTAGCTCAAAACTCCCAGCATGGACCAATAAGGTATCTCAAGGTTGTTACATGCTTGTTTCTAGAATGACTCCTCCCGGAGAAGACGCGATGTCCGCTAATTAAAATCAGCAAGGTTTTCTACTAAGTCGATCACGGCATAAAGATCGTTTATTGGTTATCACTGACCTATGAGGTTGTTCGCTTACGCCCCGAACACAAGGCTTACAAGTTCATCCCCCCGCTTTATTGTATATAACATAATTTATTGACGTTTACTTTGATTATAGACCCGCCCGCTCTTAAATCTATCTTAACTAAGGTGAAATAAGAAACATCGTGACTTACGGCACGATGGTGACATAATTAATAAAATAACTAAATGAAAATTAAAATTAACTAAATCTACTTCAAAGATAAGTTATCAAAGAATAAATAACTACGGTTTTGATTGTGTGTGAAAAGATTTGAGATATGCTCGACTTGATTAGATATTGAACAAGTTTATTAATTATGAAAAGAAAACATTATTAATTGATTTATTACAAAACATTATTAATTGATTTATTACAAAACATTATTAATTGATTTATTACACACGCGCACATACATTCACGCCCACAGAGAACCATAAGTATTCATAACACAATTTGAATAACGAGAAAGTTCCTTTCTATTTGATAAATATATAATCTTTCCTTAGCTTCACTTAAGTTCAAAGTTCATGTTTACAAAGTTCAGTAACAAAGATAAACTATCATGACGAGGAAAGTCTTAAGATTTATTTGAGTAAATTTATGTTGGTTAATTACGAGATTGCCTTACGAGTTTATTAATTGAGTGAGTGAACAGAATAAAAAAACATATTTACCTAGGATTTGTCTTGGTTGCAACGAAGGTCGATTGGTCTGGACGAGTTTGGGTGTTTCACGGAACATTTCTTTTATTGGGAGCATTCACTTAACACGACGATGTTATCAGAATTTCATAGCTTCGGAGATATTTCAGTAGCGGAGCGCCGATCAGTCACTGAAGGGTTTATTAGCCCCTCATGACAGTCGACGCTCTTGGTATTAATTTCATGATGATCATTTTAAATATTGAGGAATAACCAAGCTAATTCAGAACAATTCTAATTTTAAATAAAAGCATAAGCATCGGAATAAATGAGCAGGTGGTAATTCAGCGTACTGAGAATTGGAAAATAAAAAAAACACAATAATGAGAATGTATCAATCGAAATGAATCGAATCGAACTGAATCCAAACAATTCTTTCCAAATTATTTCCAAAATTAATCAAATTCAACTTTGAACAGGTTTTGACTAGTATTTATAAAGGTTGATCCATATCTTGGGATCCAATCTACCCCCATAGTTCCCAGTTCTTGGAGTTGTCGTTCAGGTCCGCGTTTGAGGTACCTGCTCACTCACTCTTTGTGCTAAAGGCAATATTTATTTTGGGACAATCTCATTTTGCAATCTCACTCAGCCAACCTTATTCCTTCACACCTCGAAGGCATGCGTGTGTGCGTGTGTTTTACTAGAACAATACAAGTTATTTTACATTTAGAAGTCGAGCATTTATCTTTTCCTCAAATCTTTTCTATAAGTTTTATTCTAGTTAAAATTATATTTCTAAAATAAACATTTTTTAATTCCCCGTGGTGATTTTGATTGATAATTATTTTTATTATTTTAGGAGTGCATCTTATATTTTATTATTTAGGAAAGCAAATTATTTTTTGTTATTATTTTTATTATCTAAAGGCTTTAATCATTTAATTAGACGTTTTACCGTCTGCATTTTATCAATGTGTTTTATAAATGTATTTATGAGAGAAAGAAAACTATTACTAATTACGAAAATAAAGTTACGAGTGTTTTATGTTGCTTGCTGGTGTGTGTGTGTTTATCGATGTATCCTAGATTTAATATTGATGTAACGCTGTCTCGTTACAGTATATAAAATTAAATTTCTGGTTATGTAAAAAGTTTCTTTATATATATATATATATTAATCATGAGAAAGTGTTGCAGAATATGGACCAAACAAAGATCACCATGTTGGTCACAAAAAAAATCAACCATGTAACCTGCATAAACTAGGATGTTGCACTGTCACAAGAGCTGGAATCAAAGGTTACACAAACAGACACCATAATACTTATAGATTTTTCACAGAGTATGAGCCCTCTTATAGACAACATAATAATTAATTATAATTACTAATATACAAGATTCTTATATTAAAATAAATGTTATCTCAGGTTTTATTTTTACTTTACTTTAAATATAGATTCTTTTATAATTTTACAATCTCATCTTTAAGTTCTAAAATATATTTATCTCAGGTTCAAATTCAAAATGTACTTGGAATAAAAAATTCTAACAGTAATATATTTCAAACTCTTAAAATGTAATAAATATTATTTAAGCTATACATTAAACAATTTATATTCTTTTTTAGTTTTCTCATTAACATTAGTATTTTTATGAAAGCAGAAATGAAATTAAACAATAATAGAATATTCAAATACCTAAATGATATATGGCTAACAAATTGAAACATTTCTAAATAATATAAAAGTCCTTCAAGTATAACTATTTCATTCCTACAAACTATAAAATGCATAAATTTTATATCTTTGGATGCAACTTTTAATAAGCAATAACTTGGAATTGTGCAGTAGGCAGTGAGGGTATATTTTATGCTACCAACTACATTACTAGTGTAAATAAAATAAAACCAATAACACAATATTTATCTTCTCATAATGCAGATAAAATGAACAATAAGCAAAATGAATAAATAAATGTATAAATAAATAAATTCTTAAATGCAGATAAAATGACCAATAAGTAAAACTGATAAATGAATTCTATGTGACCATTGAAGTGTACTCTTATAAAATAATTAATAATAAAAATTTTACTAAAGTAGTTTTTTTGAGTAACAAATGTAATAATGCAACAATGGCAACAAAACAGAAACATATTTAATTAATAATAAAAAAATTATTTACAGCATATAACAAAGTCTATACAATAAAATATTTATTTACAATAAGCATTTAAATAATCTCAGTCTCAGGTTGGCCTTTGAGCGTTCCATCATCAGATTTTCAATTGGATGGACAGTTGAAGAGTTGGAGTGTGGAGTAGATTGAAGCCTGTCCATTAAAGTAGGAGGGCTTGCTATCTTAATATATATCTGAGCACTTGTAGCATATATGTGTAGAGATGGTAATCTGGACCAACTGATGATTGCTGGTTAGCATGAAATACATATATTGGTGATTATTTATCTTTTCGACATATGTGTGTTCAGGTGTATCAGTGTTATGAGATAGTGTGGAGAGTGGTGGGTCATGTGAAAGTCTGTGCTCATACCCTGTCTATTATATATATAGACACAGGTATATATAAGCCTGTGTATCCCAGCTATTACATATTAGAGATGTCTGCCTATCCCTTTTATATGTATTTAATGGATTATGTCCTGTACATGAGGGGTCAGATTGACCTTAGGTCAACATGGGTGTGACAATAATCTCGGCCTCAGGGTGGCCTTTGAGCGTTCCATACTCAGATTTCAATTGGATGGATAGTTGAAGAGTTGGAGTGTGGAGTAGATTGAAGCCTGTCCATTAAAGTAGGAGGGCTTGCTATCTTAATATATATCTGAGCACTTGTAGCATATATGTGTAGAGATGGTAATCTGGACCAACTGATGATTGCTGGTTAGCATGAAATACGTATATTGGTGATTATTTATCTTTTTGACATATGTGTGTTCAGGTGTATCAGTGTTATGAGATAGTGTGGAGAGTGGTGAGTCATGTGAAAGTCTGTGCTCATACCCTGTTTAATAAGCATTTAAAATAACTTTTACATATAACTGTACCTTTAAAGCATTCCTAAAAATTATTATGCATGTAATTATAATTATCCAAAAGTTCTTTTATCTATCTAAAGTGGTCTTTATTTATACATTATACCCACAAAGTAAAACAATAAATCGATATGCCTATATTCTGATCACCAGTAAGCTATTATATATTTTGCAGTGTGAAGATAGATACATTGACAGGTTTTATAAAGATAATGACATATTCTGCAAAATAAATAATATACTGATATAACACTAATAACATCTATGATAGGGCATGTAAATAAATATTCTCAACACTTACAATATATTTTATATTTAAAATTGTAATGGAGCTAATAATATAATATGAAGATCAGAATGCCTTTAGATATGATAACACACTAAAATACACATTAATATTAAAATTCTAGGCCACTTAGTAACTATCTGCAGACAGTGCCAATAAAGAAGCAAGCTGTGCTCTAACTCATGGATGGGGCTAAATACATATAAAAGCAATATAATATTCACCTAAAATTGCTTAATATAATATCATTAACTGTATAAGGCATAAATTTGACAATAATAATGAACAAATAAATAATTAAACATCTCACACACACATCAACAAAGGCATACAGCACCACCATTTGATCTAATACTATGTGTGCATTGATGAAACTTCATTTCATAATGATGATAACATTAAACTTTTACAAGCTATCTAAAATTTTCTCTCTCACATACTGATTTCCATAACACTTTGATTTAAATACTTATATCCAATATATAAAAAAGGCTGTTATACACTGGAAATTTTCATTTATTAAATTTGAAACAACAAATACAAAAACTCAAAATAATAACAAAAGAGTTTATAAAATAAATCTTTTACTATATTGTCCCACTACAAAATGACAGTCTGTCCTCAATTTTCTTATGATTACCAAAATTACAATGACTGGTCCAAGGGCACCACTAGACATATAGCTTAGCACTAGATTGAGAACAAAACTTCAATAATCATAGTTACAATTTGTTTATGTACTGCAGTTACATAATTTAAGAATATAATCTTACATGGACTTTAATAATTAAACTCAATGTTCTTACCAACAGACATAATAGATATTAATGTTATAACTAAATTAAAACAAAGGCACTTAATAATAACTTGAAATATTTATTATATTCATTTTTCTTACTAATGACATTCCCAATTATCCCTTTTATAGTACCCTATACTGACTCAATCTATTAAAAAATAAAATGCAAGTATAAATTTAAACTCAATCTTTATTTTTTTAATTCAGTCCAAAAATTTAACATATATATATATATTTTTCCAAGCAAACATGTGCCACACAAATCTTATAAACAACAGTGACCAAATTGATTATGAAAACCTTGTTCAAATAGGTGTGAAACTCTAGGGCAGTTTACTATAAAAGTGCGCAGTATTGCTCAGCATTCAAACCCTCTCACTTCTACATAAAATTATTAATTCAAATCTTAAGGGATGGCATAAGTTTTTCTGTTTGCTGCAACCATCAAAAATTCCTATTTCAAGCAGTAGATTATGACATAAGGTTTCTGTGTTTACTTAGGGACTGAATTATTAACTGAACTTTACTTCAAATCCCCTGCATGTCTTACAAGATCGAGCAGTTAACATTTTGGGGGATCTAATTTTATTTCTACATCTGAATACAACAAAAATGTATAAAAATATACATAAATAAAAGGACACATTTAAGTAACCTAACACCCTACCTCTCATTTCAATTCAATTAAAATAGCATGATAAAAACCCCATTAACAGTCCCACACTCCATTGTTGAACTTTTCCATATTCTAGGAACTCAGTTAATGGAATCTAGAATTCTATTATGCTGATTGTCATAAAAGTTCACCAAGTATCAGTTCATATTTACACTAGTTGAATAGCTGTTTAATTGTCACCAAGAGGGTAGTGTTCAGGTTAGATTTTGATTCAGAATTACTGTTGTGAATCTCCTTTTTGTCTATTAGTCCTCAAACATATCCATGGCAAGCTAATTGATTCATCCTTTACTTAGTTGGGAATTACTCCTGTGGCTCCAAGTGTGTCTTGGAGATGTTTTTCTCTGGGTGGAAAGTCCTTGATGTTGACTTGCTGGTGAAAATTCTTCTGGTGATGGATAATAGCACTTTTTAAAGAAAAAGTCTTGACAGACTGAACAAAAGAAAAATGCAATTTATAGGCTTTGCAGCCAACAGGATTCACACTTTGATTTATTTTTAGCTATATTTTAGCACTTCTAATTTTGTCCTTTGTTGCTTATTTCCATTTTTTAATTAGTGGGAAAAAAGTTCTGGTTCAATTAACGCTTGTAATATCCCAAATTTCAATAATAGAGTGAATTGCTAAAATGTATACTTTTTTTATTTTACCAAGTCATATATTTCTAAGAATTACAATTAAAAAAAAAACTTTTAAAAAAGTTTTAACTCAAGATTTTATTTTAGCTCAAGATTTAATTAATTTGTAAATTTTAAAAAAATCCATAGAAAAAATCCTGATTTCTTTGAAATAAAGAAAAAAAAATTGAGAACTGATTTAAAAGATTAGAGATAATACATTATATATTTTTAACAATATTCTACTTTTAACCTATAGACATAACTCAAAATTAAATATATATATTTACAGATGAGCTGACAGAAATACCACACAATATCTTTCTTACCCAATTTTATCTGAAGAGTATATAGCATTGTAAACATAATTATGATACTATAAATAATATTAACCATAATAATTTATTATATAAATAATAATAATAATAATAATAATAATAATAATAATAATAATAATAATAATAATAATAATAATAATAATAATAATAATAATAATAATAATAATAATAATAATAATAATAATAATAATAATAATAATTTAATATATATATATATTATTTGTTTTACCATTTTTAGATTAAAGTTATTTTTCCACCTTATAATAAAAATTATTTCTTTTATTCAAGTCCTTTTTTAAAAAAAATACAGCAAGGCAGCCTTTCTCTTAGGCAGGCAGAAGATACATATGCAAAGATTTTTATCAGAAATTCTTTGAGAAAAATGTTTGCAATATAAAATTTAACAAATTTTAAGTTGACAAGAGTTGAGAGCAGATAACTTGAATAATACATGATTCCTTTATCACATTACTCCTAATTGTAATACAAATTGGAAGAGAAATGATGAGAAAAATATATTAATAAATAAAAGTTCTTTATAAAGTTTTATATTATAAGTTTATATATTTTATAATATTAAGTAGGATGTCAGTTTAAATTTATTTTCTTCCTGTTTTGTTAATGTCAAGTAATATATTTCACAAAAACAACAAAGCAATGTACAAAATATTCTAAATGAATAGACAGATGAACTCAGAATGAATAATTATCAATTCAATGTTAGCTTATCCATCATAGAATAGTAAACAAATAGTTTTTTTTTTAAAAAAGATAGATTCTTATGAATTTTGCTTTTATTATATTTTGATAATATGATTCCAAATCATTACAATTCCTTCTATTCTCAATACACATTCTACTTTTATGATAATTCATTCTTATCATACTTTTAATTGGACAAAAATGATAATAACTTCTATAAGCATCTGTAAAATAAATTAAGAGTGATTGACTTTAATAACTCATTCATTAATTACTCATCTTTTATATTGAAGTTTTATTGAAAGTATAACAAACACTTCATTAATAGTTAAAACTAGTGGTAATAATAAATTAGAGGATTATTTTAATTGTCAAAGGTAATTGTTATAGCTAAAGTTTGAATTTGATTAACATTTTAGAATAATAAAAATAAACATTTGCTTTCAATATACTTCTTAATATGGAATTTGTTTTCTGTTGACATTCTTAAAAGAATATTAACATTATTGCTTGATAAGTTGATTGAACATATATCATAGGATAGTATTGCAATGGATAACTTCTTACTTTTTATTCAGCCACAGAAATGATGAAACTTAAAAGTTTTTAAATAGATTGTTTTTAAAAATAATCATTAAATAAAAAATAAGCAATTATTTAAAAATTATTAATTATTAGTCATTATTCATTAATATATTGAATCCTTATTATTTTTATTTCCTGCTTTTTCATTTTTTTATTAAAACACCTGTGCATGTGTTTATTGCTGCAGTTCCTATAATGTAATATAACTCAACCAATCCTCTCCCAGCATTTTATCACAATATGTGAATTAATAGTGTATATTTAACTTTTTAATTGATCTGACCTTGAAATTTTAACTCAAGCATGACTATCTCAGCACATGATGTTCGGATTGACAATTACCACATAATTAATTTTATTAACTTTATTTAATTATGAAATAAATTATTTATTTGATACTCTCTATAAAAGCTTATTAAATGTAATTATTTAATGTACTCTTTTGGTAAAATATAGCTTTTAATAATAATCAGAAAATAATAATAAATTATTTACTATAGCTATATAATCAATAATAATTTTATATATAAAAAGCTTTTTTCAGCACCTGCTTTGGTGCCCTTTTCAAATGTTACTAATCTATTCAACATTAACAAATTATTTCTGACATAAAACCATCTAGTGTCCAATAATGAAATTAAAGCAAACAATAATAATATAAACCATTAAAACAAATCAAAAACACTCATATATAAATTAAATAATTACAAAATAATTGACTATATCATAATATGTTAAATAAATATTACATGCATGTTTTAAACAATTATATATATCATCTTATAGAATTTTCCATTCATTTTTAATCAACTAATTATTAACCAAATAAATAAATTATTTTTAATTGTCTCTGCATTCAAATGCATGCCCACATAACTGTACATTCACATGTACACTAAATATAACCAAGGTTTTAAAACAATTGCATCTAAATTAGTTACTAACATTTATTCAACTTGAAACTTATTCAAATTGAAATTTATCTCAATTAGTTATGCTTAAATTTAATATTTCTAAATTTTAATTTTAAATACTATTGCATAAATTAACATTTTATAAATTATTATTTTAAAAACTAACAAACAAATATCCTAACAAAATTAAACAATTACTTTTTATATGGCGGCATAAAATAACTTTGTTTATTGCATTTACTTAAAACATAGGAAGTTTTAAATTAACTCTTCTTTAGATTCAAACCACTTTTAATATTTTAAGCAAATATTAAATAATCTAAGTGTTTCTTTACTAAAAGTTAAATAGGCCAGGTAAATTATTTTTAACAAATACTATTAAAACATTTAGTTAAGAGTTTTATAGTTTAATAATAATAATAATAATAAAAACTAAATCTATTTATTATAATCTTAAAAAAAAATTAAAACATAGAATATATTAATTCTAATATTTTTATGGAATAAATGATGAATTAATAGTATTATTTCCGGGAGCTTATAGCTGGCATTTTAGTACAATAACAAGTACTTTTTTTAGAGATTCTTTCTTAAATTATAACAATGTGTGTGGTGAGATTTAAAATCATTATTTTTTTTCTTTTGTTATTTACTCCTCATTCTCAAATTCTATTGGTTGAGAAGTTTTTAAAAAAATATTTTATTTTCTAATAGCTTTTTCCAAATTTTAATATTTTTTTTTAAAAGTGTAAATTGGAGAATATTAAGAATGTTTGGAAAAAGCTATTGGAGGATAAAATATTTTTTAAAACTTCTCAACAAATAAAATTGAAAATAAGGAGAAAAAATAATGCTTTTAAATCTTACCATATACATTCTTATGATTTGAGAAAGAAGCTCTGAGAAAATTACTTGTTATGTACTGAAAGAACATATATTCAGCTATTACATGGAAGCTCCTGGAAATAATACTATGAATATATATATATATATATATATATATATATATATATATATATATATATATATATATATATATATTTATATATATATATATATATATATATATATATATATATAAAAGGTTGAAAGAATTGATCTTCACACATTCACTATTAGATTAGCATTAAATTTACATGCACTTATCTATGAATAAATGTTTAAAACCATAAGTAATGTTTATGCTTAGAACTTATTCTTATATAAACCAACTCTTTGAATCATGCTTAAATTAGGACTTGATATTATTATGAACCTGATAGTGATAAATCATTTGTACTAATTACATATATTGAAACTAATATAATTCAAAATTGCAAGTAGTTAAAAATGAGATTCATTTTTTCCTGTGATATATAAACTAAATTAGTAGAAATAATTTGTTATTTGCAATATCAGTAAGCATGCTCAGTAAAGATTGGTTTATATAAGAATATGCTCTAAGCATAAGTGATTCATTTATTCTTTTAATTAAAACAGTTATTTACAAGTAAGTCGATGTACATTTAATATTAATCTAATAGTGCATATGTGAAGAGTAATTTCCTTCTTTAAAAACAGTGTTAACAGTTTACAGTCCTAAAAATAAGAGCATAATTTAGTTCTGTCAGTCCTAATTATAAAATTTAAAAAAAATCATTCAAACACACTTTCTTCTTGTATTTCAAGAAAATTCAAGGGATATACCAGTGAAGACCTATCAGATAATTGAGAAAAAACACCTTGTTGTTGTTTGGTTATAAAGTCAGACATAAAAGACTCATAAATTCTCTATCTTGTCTGATGCTTGTTGATGAGCAACCTACCTATGTTCATTTATTATATAAATAGTCACATGATGACAAAATTAAAAATATATGGAGTAGAGATTAAAATTTTTCACTGCTTAGTTCTTTTATGTTTAAAAAGGAATAAAAGTTTTTTTTTTTTACTTTTATTTAACACTTTATAGGTTATATGGTATTAAAATACTATTCAGTTAAATGTTTTATGTATTTTGCAAAAACTAATTTTATATATAGTAATATTTTTTTATTTTATTTTTAGACTTATGATAAATCCTTTTATTCATCTTGGAGATATTATCATGTAAAATAAATAGTAGATAATTTGTAAATATTTTATTCAAAAATTAAAAAAGGAACATATCTTATATTCAGTTAATATCAATATTATTTTTTAAAATTTCATATTTATTAATTATGAAAGAAATTTGAAATTAAAATTTCAATTGTAACTCTCAGACAATATTTTATTCACTATTAAAAATATAATTAAAGTATATAAATGAATATATTCATATATAAAAAGTACAATCTATTCCTATATAAGTATATAAATAGATAGAAATAGAATCAGTTGCATATTGTTAGCTAAAACTTAAATAGAGAAAATACATCTTATGAGAATCACTTAGCTAAATTATTTCAGCAGCTGCTACTTATGAAGCAAATTTAAAGTCTGAACAAAGTCACTTTATTCAAATTTTGTTTATTTCAAAGTTAGTGTTTTTAAAATAATCTTACATTAAGTGATACTGATAATATATATTTTCATAAATAAATCAGTATTTAAATAGACAAAATGTAATATTCAGGCTAATTTTTAAATGTCATAATTATTAACAAAGTAAAAAATGAATTTGTAAGCCATTATTGTGTCTGATTTAAATATTTCAAACATTAACATGCATAAAATTATTGCCATATTTGATTTACTTTCTAAATTCTATAACCTAATATAAATATACAATATTAAATTAAAAACTGTCATGACATAATATTAAATTGCATTTTCATAGAAAATGTTTTAACTGTCTACAAGTTCAGATGTAAACACATGTAGAATTAAATTTTAATTGAGATCCACTTATTTAGTTTTTCAGCTTTAATTTTCCTTAACAGTACTAGATTTCTATCACAATAAGTCAATTCAGAAGTTTTTTGATTTGTTTATAGACAAAACAAATAACTTGCTTTATTTTTAAGTATATATAATAAGGACTGATTGAGTCTTACCTATCATTTTCCTATTTGAATAGTTAGGACTGTTGGTGTTGCTAGAAACAATGCTAATTTAAATCAATGTGAACATAATATATTATAATAAATTACATGTTATTTATTTTAATCAATCTGAAATTTAGAATTTGTATTAAAAGAGACAGAGGAAATTGTGAATGATTTTTTATTAATATAATTAAAAGTTTAATTATGTATCGGGTATTCATTATTTTATGTAATAATTATAGATTCACACAAATATAATATTATAACATTTGTTTCCATTTTTTTATTGAGGTGACATTAAATTCTTTTAGCATTTCAGTTTTTACCACAATCTTAATCTATGAACTACAGTTTTATCTGACTGTTAATATATGTTATCCCACTCCCCTTTTATGTTTTGCTATAAAAAAATGTCACTATTCTAAAGCAAAATATTTCACTCAAACATACTCAAATTATAATATCTGACTCCATTAACAAAAAGAAGGTCTTGATCTTTGTAATCTTTTAACTAGAAATCTATTATTTTCACTTATTTAATATAATTCTATTTTACAAACTATCAGAGTAGTCTAGAATACTTTTTATCATTTCTCTTAATTATTTTGATTAATGAATATCATTCCTCCAGTCAGTATTGAATTACATTTGGTTCTCAATAAGTTATTAGGATATGCATATTAGGCAAAAGATATAATTAAGCATTCAAATAGTCCATTCCATAACTAAAGCCTTTTGAATATTTTTTAAATAAAATATCAGGTGGGTCAGCAATATGAGATGGCACTGAGAGTGGTGCGTGAAAGTCTGAGTTTGAACCCCGCATATATTACATATATAAATGCAGGTTTAAGCCTGTACAATGTATAAATAAAATATTGTAAACTTGAAAACAGTACTCATCACCTAATCAAATATCAGATGGTAGACATTTAATTTTTCTAAAATAACAAATAAGTACATAAAAAAATTTCATGTTTCATATGCATTTATCATAAATGCATTGATCAAATAAAATGAGTTTGTAAATTCATGTACATCAAATTTTATAAATTTATTATTAATGCATTTATTTATAATAAGCCTTATTAATTTATGATGTAGATATAACATTGAGATGTCAATATTTTTTTATAAGCAGAACAGAAAGCAGTGGACAACTATCATCTTGGCACTCTATTGCTGAGTTACACTACCTGATTTCACTCTTAGAACTTAACATACAATCGTAATACTTTTTAAAATGCTCTTCATCATCATTTTTACTATTATCGATAAACCACAGGATAAAGAACTCTCTAATTTTTATGCTGCTTCCCCAGTCCATAGACTTTCTTCTCCACATCATAGCAGCAAGCTTCTGTATTTCTTTCATCTTCTCACAGCACAAAAAGTATAAAAAAGATATTACAATTACTTTTTAACATTATTATCTTAAAGCTGTGAAATATTTTATTACATTAAAAAAACAATAAATTTAGAACAAAAATATATAGCAGTAATATATATATATTTCGATTTTAAATAAAATTGATAAAAAAAAAAAGATGTCTCAAGTTGAAAACCATCTATAGATTGAGTCAGTAAAATCTTTTTTAGAAGCAGAAATGAATTTTATTTTATTAGGTCAATCACAATCTGACATCCGGAAGATTTTTAGTGAGAAAGATTCTTTAATAGTGATCATTAAAAATAAAAAAAAGCATTTTGTAAAAATAAAAGACTAAAATATAGTTCTTTAAATTTATTATAACTAAAAAGTGATTTTAAATAGAATTAGTTTTTATGCATTTACTGAATTTTTCTTTTTTTCTTTTTTATATATATATTCAATATGTCTATACATATATATTTAAATTAATGAACTAAATAAAGTTTATATATATGTCAAATCTATGAGTTTTATAAAGTTGTGTTTATTTACCTCCTTAAATAAAAAAAAAAAATCGAATTGTTTTGTTGCTCAGGAGTTCATGGGGTCGTAATTTCGATGGCCGGAAGTAACAGAACTAGAATTGCTCCTAGGACCCAATTTGATACTTTACCATTACGCTAAATTATGCAGAGCATTTTACTCCTTTTATTAAAAGGAACTGATACAAGTCAAAATTGATCCTAAGAGACGTGATCGAATGTTTTTTTTTTTTTTTTTCCTGGTAATGATTATCTTTTCAGCAAATCAAATAAGAAATATAAGTCATCATACTATTTTTTTCTCTGATACTATTTTTTCAATATGTTTATGATTTTTCTTTACTTTATCTTTCAAAAGGAAATTTTATTCACAGACCATAAGAATCATTTACGAAAAGAAGGACATTTACATATCAATCTCAAAGGAGACCAGTCAACAAAATCAGAGGTTACGCTTGTATATATAAACAAAAAACAATTAATTTCATATCAATTACATTAAGACATTAGTTATCACCAGAAATTAAAGACATATAACTTCCCATTCCAGAAATCATAGTAGTGACCCATTTACATTAATCTGATCATGTATATCACATATATGACCCTGTTAGTCAATTCAAACACATATAAGTTTGTTTGATTTATGAACATGTGGACAATGATTAAAACCATATTTGGCCATTTAGTCTATAGAGTTTTATCCTATCAAGTGAAGAGAATTTCCAATGTTTCTGTGTGTATTAATTTAACATTTTAAATATCGAGAGATTAATCATTATGAATCATATATGAAAAACATACACTTTACTTATAGATCATGAGGTTAGCCAATCCAATATAGGGATTGCATTGATAAAAATTACTTAAAAGCAGGTTTTCATAGAATACGTAAGACTGAAACTTACTTGAAATATATCATAGATTCTTTACAGTAAACAAATCAGTTACCATTAAGCATTGTTAAAGCAGTCTTAATATATTTACTGGGTCATTGATTAAAATTGATCCATTGATCAAATGGAAGCCCTTTCCTATTATTCATCAATTAGGTGAGTAACTTTATAATGCCATTTTCTAGTTATTGTATCTCTTCCATATAAAGTTTATCTAGAATGTTTTAGGTAAATGGTTCATTAAATTTTCTCACTATCTGTGGATTTACAACTTTATATTCTTTTCATCATTGGTACTACACTTTGCTTTAGATTTATTAGGCACCAGGTCTGGTTGAACATCCAATTCTGAGAAAATTTTTGGTCTAATTCTCTAATTTCTTTTAGTAAGTGTAAAGACATTTTCATCATGTCATATTCTTCTCCACTTTCAAAGATAGTCTTATTTCTCAATGACCAAATGAAAAAAAATTTAAATGCTGCCAATCTTATGACCCCAAAATGTCCACTCTTGTAGGCCTTAGTCAAATTTACACAAGCTGATTCTTTGTTTTTAATGAGAGATTTAAAACATTTTCTTTACTTTATACCTTGTTATTGTTTTAACACCTAAAAATTCTTATGTATTTCTTTTTAACTTTTCCCTGACTGATGTAGCTTCGTGCAGCAACACACTTGAATTATAGATCATATATCTCTATTGTAGTGCTGAAATATAGTTTTTTTTATACATTTAAAATATTTTTATGTTTGTTAATGTTTATATGTTATTTTTTCTTTCTAACCCAAACTGCTTTTATTTTACAATCTCATATTTTTAACATTACTTTTACAGAAACTTTTCATCTCATTACGTATTAGTTTCTTTACTAGATTCTAAACATTCTACTTATGATTTAAATAACAAATTATTGGTCCAGACATTATCATGGTATTATACTGTATATATCTTCAAATCTTATATGTATTATTTATTTATATATCAACATTTATTTCATACACTTTAAAGTTTTTTTCTATACTTCTATTTTTGTTGTCATTGTAATCATATTTATCTTTGTATTCTAATTTCCAAAATTATATATATTCAAGGTTTTGTTTTAATTTTGGATTTTTTTCTCTATTTCTCATCATGTATGCAAAAAAAAATATCAATATAAAATAATCGAAATTTTCTATATTTTCATTCTTCTCATCCACTTTATCTATAGTTTTATTTAAGTTATTTAATGTAGCTATAAAATAGCTTCTCCTTAGGTATGAATCTGAAAATATTTATCACTGTCATTTGTTTATTTTTAGACTGCAAAAGGATATCTGCAAAGTAAGATAAGCATACTAATGTATAAACTGAGTGAAATGATTAATTTAAGCTAATATTTTAAGAATGTCATTACATAGCCATTTAAAAAATAATCATTATATGATATAATCTTATCTCTCACATGTTTAGAAAAAAATGTCAAATTCTCATAATATTTTTATAACTATTAATATACATAAACATATCAAAAATGTATATCCTCTTGATGAAAATTAAAAGTATTGTATTATGTCGGAATTGTAGAAAAATTGTATTAGTACAGAAGGCTGGTAAAAATGTAATCAAAAAGTACTTTGGGACAAAATGAAATTTAGAAGATTATCCTACAGATCTCTGGGATTGGCTTCATTGTATTTCTATTAGAAATATGTTTTTTTTTATTATAAGTTTAATAATAAATGTATATTACAAATAATATTTTAGAAAAAAGTGTTATACTTTTGATCATTCGTATAATTTTATATGATGGGAATCAATAATAAAACACCTTTGGCATAAATATAAAATATAATATAGAGTTCATACAATAAAAATATTCCAAACTACTGAAACCGAATAAAATGTGAAAATGGTTTAAAAGTTTTATAAGAGTTATCTGACATGATGTTTTTCGTATATAAAATAGTTTAAGACAATCATACTAATTTGTGATAAACAATATTGTATTTTTTTGAATTTATCAGTGCATTAGTGAACTTAAGGTCAATCCTATCACAATCATCCATCAACCCAGAAATCAGAGCATCCTCCCACACTATACACTTATTAGAAACATATTATTTTCAAGTAAGTCATATACCCAATGTTACAATTTAACTTCATGTATACATTATTTTTAGACACTTAAATGTACCTTCTATATATATATATATATATATATATATATATATATATATATATATATATATATATATATATATATATATATATATATATATATATATATATATATATATCATTAAAAAACCAGACATTTAGATAATCCAATTATCAATACAATCAACAATTTCAAGCTGTTTTCAAGGCAAGCTTCTATTAACAATAAAGGTGGAATCCCACCTTTATCCCACCTTTAGACACTAAGATTGCAACTTGACTATAGAGATTTAAATTATAGATACAAAGAAGTTTAAATAAACCTCTTTAAACAGGTAAATATAACCTATTCTGAATGTAGACCAATAGTCAATTATAACATTACAAACTGCAATCATAAATTTCAAATTGCACTCAAAGTATTACTTAAATAATAAGTTTAATAATGCTCAAGGCTAAATAGGCTTTTAAGTAATCATTAAAAAACCGTCAATACTTAGACAATCCCAATATCAATAAAAATCAATAATTTCAAATTGTCGTCAAGGCAAACTCATTTTAAACAATAAAGGTGGAACCCACCTTTATGATGAACCTCAATGAAAGGACACCTTTAGGTTTTAAAAAAGAAAGAAACCACTTCAATTCATCAACAAAAAAATGTGTGCAAATTTGAACATACATACATATATATATATATTGAACTGGGTCTCTCTTGAATATTTATATTAACTAGGTTTGAATACTTTTAATAATAACTATAATATTATGGGAAACAGAGTGCTTCCTTCAAGCTGAAGCTATCAATGATATCAACACCCAAATCAAGCTATACAAACACATAACACGATCACATTTTCTGACTGTCACCCAACTTTGACTTCTGGATCCAAACCCTGCTATCCAAAGCACTTTATTTGTTTTGAGACAAAGCTCAGGCACCATCTTTATATATAAGTCTGTATATCCAGCTTGCTTTGATGACAGACCCACCATCTAGCACTTTAAATATTCCAAGCTAGCTCTTCTTCTCAGTTGTGAGGGGGGGATCTTTGGCATGTACCTATAATTATTAGAAAATAGTTTAATGGTTATGCAGTTACAATAGAGAGAGAGAGAGAGAGAAAGAGAGAATTGACCAAGTAACAATAAAGCAAACCAATATTTATTTTACATGCATGTACATAAGTATAGCATAATATAAAGTTTACATAAGAAATGTTAAAGATTACTTTAGGCTATGATTATAATAATCCATTAGTCATTAACACATATATGTCTCCACATTTATAATGAAAAAAAAGCATATTTACCTAAGTTTTATAATAGCCCACAACATTTTCATTGGTTCAGTTTTCCTATTTTTTTTTCTTTTCACTTGTTGACTGCCAACCAATTGGTTTTTTGTTTTGCATTGATGGTTTTTTGTTTCCTTTCCATTCTTCAGATTGACAATGGGAGAGAGAGAGAGTACTAGTGGCTTACATATGAAAAGTCAAGCATTGGGTCCATGTTGAGAACATCTGATGGTATTGAGGACTGAGAGATGAAGATCAGCCAAATGCTCCCACTGTTTTTAGCACCACATCTTGCTAAGTCAGCTTTCAGTGATGAGTGGGTCAGAAACAAATGTACTGGAAACATGGACAGTTTTTCCAACAAACTTTTCTGACCATATTCTTTTTTTTTATTTTTAATAGTAATACTATCACAGTTAAGCATTAATAATAATAGCAATAATCATTGCATACTAATCTGACTGCCTAATAATTTTTTTCTCTTTTATATGTCTCCCTCACATAGTTTTATTTTTATTATGTCTTAGATCAAGATTAATTAATTTTTGCATTTTCTGCTATCTAATCTCATTTAGAGATTAATCTAACTATATCATCATTTTATATTAATGAAATAGTTTGTATCATTTTAATTAATTTAATTGTTAGTTCTGATTATCTTCTATTAATCAGTAATCTTTTACTAATTACATTCAAAGTTTTCTCTTTACAAATCACTTTTGTTTTGATTTTTACATTTATGTATTATTATAAATATTTTTTCATATGTACATTTTTCTTTTTTTTTCTTTCTGTAATCTATAAAAAGAGAGCTAATTTTAATGTTTATTTAAGAATTATTCCCCCCACTTTGATCCTAAACTTTTACTCTATTCAAAACACAATTTGTATATGCAATTGTTTACTTTTGATACAATTACATTTCTTAAAAAGAAAGCTGTTTACATTTTCTTTTCTTTTCTCTATTTCATTTTGTTAATAAATCAATCACTTCCTTCTTTTTTTTTCTTAAAATGAAAATATGAAATATGATTATATGTGTAGCTTTAACATATATATTTTACTAGTGTTACATCACATGTCCCTCTCCCTTAGTTTAAAAGGCAAAATGGGTCAAATTGACCATTTTAGCTCTGATATTTCCTTTATTATTACTAAAAATCCTCTTTTTTATTTGTATATGAAAATAAAACTATAAGTTTTCGATCATTATTGATTTCTGAGATGCAAGCGTAACCTTTCTTACTCCACTACTGTATCCTCCAGGCTGTAATATGGATTTCCTTGCAATGAATTATGTCATATGTCATGACTCCCAGAAAAAAACATTCATTGTTCTGATGTGTATAAAAGAGTCTGAATGCCATGGACAGCAGAATATTTCTACTAATATTGGACCTATGAATAAAATAAAATACTTTAACAATTTATTGATTTGCTGAGAATTCTTTTTCCAATGGAATGAATGATCCCAATACTTTTTCCATTGGTCTTCATCCTATAAAATTGGGTCACTGTGAAATGGAAGTATTCATCTTCAGTTCCATTTGGCTTATGCTAAAAATGAGGTTTATTAATACATGTTGGGAATTTTTCTTCCATCAAACTGATACTTATACTGGAAATAGATTTTCCAGTGCACATATTTTTATATAAGAGATTTTTCCCCTTCTTCTGTTTCATGCCCATTATGGATCTTAAGTTCACATAGTGATAGCCTACACATCTTTATCTACATCTTTTTCCCTCCCTGACTATCAATCAACTGCAACCTATGCTTATGTGAATGATTATTTAAAAATTTTTATTTCTGTATCATCAATCTTTAAAATTATTACAGTTATTTAACGATCAGACCGTTATTTTCATTAATATATTTTGATTCTTTTTTAAAAAAATCATTTACTTTGCTTCACTTCCATTATTAATCTTAAAAAAAAAAACATTATTTCATTTCATTTGTTGATTCTTATTCCCATAATTTACTCTCAAAATATATTTTATTTTCATTTTTCATATAATCCAGGTATTTTTTTTTTTGTTACCTAAAAATTTGTCCAATAATTGTAGCTTTTCTTAATGTTTGTCAGGTGGCTCTTTTAGATTTCTTATATATTCACTTGGAATAGGAAATCATGACCTACTCTGAGACCTGGCTTGGTGTTTGAGGTGATTTGTTTCTGGCTCCTGGTGGGCATATCTATTATCCTGCTTTCTTTTTGGACTACCAAATTCTATAACCCTATCCCTTTTGTCCCATTTGTTTTATTATCATAGTTGTTATTCACACCATTTATTATTTTCTTCTTTTCTCCAGGTCTGAATTCCTTTTCCTTACTTTCATTCATTGTTCTAGGATCATTAAATGCCCTAAATAACTTGGCCACCTGTTCCACAGTTTTTTGTTCCATTCCCATTAACATGTTATGAGGGAAACTAAGTCCTACCATATAAACAATTTGCAGTTAAGATAATGGGTTGGCCATTACCGACCTTAACTTCACCACTTTTCAGTGAAAAAAATATGTAAATAGTTCTCCAGGCTGCTATTTGTCCTGCACCACCTGGTGCTTATTGTTCTCTTGATATTCTTCACTTCAATATCGTACTAATAATGACTGCTTATATTTTCCAAATGTTGCTGGTTTGAGAATAGAGAGTCCTATCAGAATTGAGTGTTGACTTGAATATGAATTGGAACTATGGTGACCATGATTTTCTCATTCAATTTCTTCAATGCAAAGTAATGTTCTAAGCTGCCAAGGTGTTCAATCAGAGCCTCCCCCAACTACCATGAAAATAGTTTTATTCATTAAAAACTGGTTTATAATATTCAAGCTGATCACATTTATGTACATATCTATGCTTTTCTCTTTTATACTCTGAATATTTAGGCTCTTCTATATTTCCAATTTAACTGTAACCACTTTGTATTTGAATTTTATTTTATGTCAACTTCTTCTGTTGATTTACTTATATTTGATCTTTGCTTTTTTATTTTTTTTTCTGTTCACTTTCCAATCTATCTACATTCTCTACTAGCTTCTCTGTCTCTATTATTATGCCTTCTCTTATTTCCCTATTTTTTTATCATGCTAATCATTTCCAACACCCACTATTCTATTTTTTTCTCATCAATTCTGTCTGTCTTTCCAATTTTTCCCCTTGCAATCTTATGATTTTTTTATGTCTATGTCCTGTTCTTTTATTTTGTCATTTGCCTCCTCTTTCTCACTGTTCATGTTTTTTCTTTGCTTTGTGCCTCCATTTTTGTCTTGGCCCTGGTGTGCATTAGTTTCTAGTTTTTATTTTATAACTTTTATTTACTATATATTTGTATCTTTTTCCTTTATAAACAACTTAAATCAAACAAAGTGATCAGCCAACTTCAAACCCATTAACCCTTTCTAATTCCCTCCTGGCCAACAATACACTCCATATATAAAAATATTTATCTCTCTAGTCTCTCTTCTTTTTATTTATAATTTATATGTACGTTCTATTTTTAATATTATGATTTAAATGTTTTAGTCTATTCTCTTTTATACTGCTCACCAACTTCATTTTCATTATTATTATTATGCATTTTTGTGTTTATCTAGATTTGTAGTTGTTTTTTATTTTTATTATTATTTCAATCTAAGATTTTAATTCTTCTTGTAATATATGGCACTTTGCCCCACATTGGATGACATTTGAACCAGGTTCTCCTTGAACAATATTTATATTAATTAGGTTTAAATACATTTTATAATAACTTTTTAATATTATGTAAATAGACTGGCCTTTCAAGCAGACAGGAGAATACCATTGATAGCATAACTATCAATGATACCCATGACCACATCAAGCTATACAATGCATAATACGATCACATTTCCTGACCATGATCCAATTGACTGCTGGACTCAAACCCTGCCATCCAAAGCACTTTATTTGTTTTGAGCCAAAGCTCAGGCACTATCCAAATATATACATTTAAATATTAAGCATGCTCTGATGACAGGCCCACTATCCAATTCTTGAAATATCCCAATCTAGTTACTTTTTTTAGTTGTGATGGGGGATTTTTGGCACATTTACCCAATACATATAACTATTTAGAAACTAGTTTTCTGGTAACACAATTATAATAGAGAGAGAGAGAGAGAATTGATCAAGTAACAATAAAGCAAAGTAATATTTATTTTACCCACACATATAAGTATAGCATAATATAATAAAATTTACATAAGAAATGTTAAAGATTATTTCAGGCTATAATTGTAATAGTCCATTAGATTTCATTTCATTCCCATATATGTGTACACATTTATAAAAAGAAATAAAAAGCATATTTACTTAGGTTTTATAATAGTCTATGACATTTTATTGGTTCAGTTTTCTTATTTGTTTTCTTTTTACTTGTTGACTACCAACTAGTTGGCTTTTTGGTTTCCATGGGTGATTTCTTATTTACTTTCTGTTCTTCAGGTTGACAATGGATGGAGAGAGAATATCAACAGTTTACATATCACAGGTAAGGTATTGGTTACAAGTTGAGGGCATCTGATGGTACTGATAATTCAGGCTCAAGGACTAGCTGAACACTCTTACTGTTGTTTAGCATTGCATGTTGTTAAATCATCCTTCAGTGATGAATGAGTCAAGAAACAAATGTACTGGAAACATGGACAGTTTTTCCAATGGCCTTTTCTGACCATCTTCTTTATTTTTAATAATATTACTACCATAGCTGAGCATTAATAATAATAGTAATAATATTTATATTCTGAAGTTAAATACTAATCTGACATACCTGATAATTTCTTTCTCTTCTTTCTTTTTATACTTCTCCCTCCCATAATCATGTCTTAGATCAAGGTTAATTAATTCTTGCATTTTTCTGCTATCTAATCTCATTTCAAGATTAATCTAACTATCTCATCATTTTATATTGTTGAAATAGTTTGTATCACTTTAATTAATTTAATTGTTAGTTCTAATTTTTTTATCAGCCAGTAATCTTTTACTAATTACATTTAAGTTTTTCCCTTTTCAAATTACTTTTGTTTTGATTTTTAGATTTACTTATTATTATGTATTTTTTTCATATATACATTTTTTTCAACCTTTATTGAAGAATACAATAAAGAAATCTGTTTACATTATTTACTTTTTCTTTTCTCTACTTCATTTTATTAATAAATGAATCACTTTATTCTTCTTTTTCTCTTAAAATAAAATATGTAATGCAATTATATGTGTTGCTTTAAAGTATCTATTTTTCTAGTATTATATATATATATATATATATATATATATATATATATATATATATATATATATATATATATATATATATATATATATTGTGCCCTTTTCTATAGGTCAGTAATAATTCATAACAGTCAATTACTAAAAAATTTTAAATTTAGAATATGTTTTTTTAATACATTAATTATATTAAGACAATTATATCTTTAAAGTACAATTTGAAGCTAAAGAGAATACGTAGTATATAAAATCATTTAAAAATAGTTATATAAAGCTTAAAATATTGTTTCATATGGTTGTAAAAGCTGGCCATATTAAATAACACAGCTATAAATAATTAAAAGTATAATTAAAAATCCGATTTTAATAGTGTAAAACATATGATCTAATAAATGCTATATTTAGATTTGTAATCATATTTAAATAGTAAATATTAATATAGTATATTTTAAAATAAACTTTATGATGGTGAAAATTATATCTAGTTCTATATTTTCTAAATTATTCTTCCAAATTTTTTATAATTATTTTATATAATATAATAAGTGAATCAATTTTATTAGTCTAGACAGAGAAATAGATTAAAAAATTGTCTGTCAAAGTTATAATCACATGATTTTTTAATGTATACTATCACCCACTGCTTGTTTGAATTAATAACAAAGTTTAAAATATTTTAAAAGTTATATTATAGAATTGGATAGAATTATTGCATATCATAAAAGTAAATAGTATTAAACACTAAGTTAACTATCATATGTAATGTTTAAGTAATGTAATAAAGATGAATACAGATATAATAAAAATTAAATATTTTATTTAAATAAAAATAGATAAATTGAATAGATAAATGAAATAGGTTATTTAAGGTTATTTTAAAAGTTATTTTAAATGTTTAAATAGTTTTAATAAAATAATAATTTATTTAAAAGTAATATTTTAAATAATATTTTGGGTTTATTACGTCATCATTTTTTTATTTTTCAAATGTAAGTCTGCTATAAATTGAAAATATGTAAATTTGTTTTCAAGTTGTGGTAAGAATTGACCAATAAGAATAGGTATCCTTACAGACGATAAATATCATTGTAACTAAGTTATAGCAGGAGATTAATAATGTATTGAAATCGGAGAGAGGTAAATTATAACTATCAAAAGATAGTATTTTTTAAATCTTTTATTTTAGTCAATTTTTTTAGTACTTTCTTATAACTTTATCTACAAAAAACTAATTGATAATTTAAAAAAAATATTTTTTGCAAAAGAGAGTATAAACTAAAAAAATGTTTTAATAATTTCGTTCAACATGCTTTGTTACATTTTTTTAAAGTTCTTTATCAGTCGTATTTTATCTAAAAGTTTAACCTAAACCACACAATAAAAAATGGATATACTACGAAATAAAATGGATATAAATTGTAATGCTGAAAAAATATTTGAATATTTATTGATACAGCTTTATTTATGCATAACCGGAGAACTATTATAGTACATAAAAAAAATCACAGCTCGGACATTATACAGAGACTAATGAAAAAATTGGAGACGCATTATTATGCATGAGTTTATTCAAGATTTATTTTTAAATGGTAATAAGATAATTATATATTGCATGAATTATTTTATATAGTATGATATTCAAAGGAATAAAATGTTATATCCTTTTTAAAGGTAACATTTTTTTAAAAAATATTTTCGAGTGCAGAGTTGAATAAAGAACCCAGGAGAATATGTTATAGAAGCATTTTGATATTAAAATATCCATTCTTCGAATTATTTAAAATGTACTTGGAAAAGATTTGTTCAAAAGTATTTGAAGTTTTTATTTTAAAAGAGATTTATAAAAAAAAAATACCAAACGAAAGTTTAAATGTATCAAGAATGAAGCATAGATAAAAAGTGAACACATAGATGAATAAAAAAAAATGGATCCATGGAAATACAAATAGTACTTAAAAGTTCATCAAATATTTTTAAAGTTAAATTAGATGGATTCATGCATCGGATACGCAGAGAATATTGGTAGAGAAGATTAAGAAGCTTCACGGGATTAATTAATATAATCGTCCTAAAAATTAAAACCAAGGATTATTTTCTAAATTTTAATAAATGGATTAATAATTATTTTGTTTTAAACTTTAACGCGCTTAGAGGAGAACATTTTTTAAAAAACTCTTGAGAAAATAATAAGCATTTTGGACTTATCAGGAACTATCGTCAAGAAAATATGTAACTATAGTTTTGATTCTTTTTATTTTGTTAACCTAGTTTAAATCTAAAATTTTATATAAGATTAGGAAAAAACATAAAAACATTAATTTATTAATATTAAATTTTTATAATATAATAATCTAATAATTTAGCTAAAATATTTTAATATAAAGTGTATGGGTATGAATTTTTTTTCTATATCTGCAATGCTCAAGTGGACAAAGGAAGCCTACTGAACACGATGACTATAAAGGTTATATGGGTAATAATAATAACTATTAATAATTTTATAATGTATATTTTTGTTTTCTTTAGGTCATCCATAAATTGGAAGAATGAAGTGTAAAAGTTTTTTTTTTTTAAAAATCATATGTAACGCATTTTATACAACATTTTAAAAAAACATTATGAGATAGGATTGATTTGAAAATATGCATACAACAATTTTTATTTTATTTTTTATTAGTGATATAATCCAACATAATAAATAATTATGTGATTCTTTTAAAAATTTTATGATATGGGATATTCAAATATTGTCTAAGTAGATTGTATATGATTAAACATATAGAATGATGAAGTGGACAGACTTTTCTTATGGGATAGAAAGATTGTTTAACTATTAATGAATTTTATTTATTGTTTTTGTAAATGCAGACAGTTATTTATCGATGTAAGATGTAGAAAAATCTTCAGAAATAATGTTGAGATAGTGGCTTGGAAGTCCTATAGTTAGCAGGAAACCAAGATGATGTATATTTAAAATAGGATATGATAAGGAATGGGAATAATATTTAGTCTTTATGTGGTTATCAGCATAGTTAACAACCTATGACTGATACACATTTTATTTGGACAGTGTTTATATTATTTTAAATATTGATGTTCTAATAAAGCTGAAGAAATAGCTTTAACATTGTCCCTGTACTAGAGGACATTAGGCAGATAAATGTCCTACCTCTTCGCACTGTGCCATGATTTTGAGATATGTTAAGAATAATACTCTAGCTTTCTTCCTTAATCCTATGCATCTGTTTTCTCTATCTTTATTTCATGTAACTGCATCGTTTAGTAAGATATTTTAAGAGAAATGATAAATAATTTAGAACTAAGGTTATGCTATCATTTTTGGATAAGATTAGTTTATTTGCTTATAAGGAGCAGAATGTTATAACTTAAAATTGAAGATCCAAAGTGTCCTAGGGAAAGAAAAGAATCATAAAATATATTTTGAATTTTATTTCGGAAATGAAATATAATTTTTTTTAAATAAGGTATCTAAACAAAGATATTTTCTTTAAAGTAATAATAATTTTAAATGCTTTAGTATTATTTTTTAAGAGAAAAATAAGTATTGCATATTTTAGAATACAATAGTACAAAGTAGATTATGTAAACAATATGCATAGTATATTTTGTTTATTAATTAACAGAAATCTATTAATGATTAAACTTATATCATACTAAAGTAAGGCTTAAAGAAGAATATATTATGATTAGTAAACATTGTGTGATAAATATTTAAAATCTAGTACTTAATTTTGGATAATATTTTGTGTAACATCTTTGACTTTGCAAGATGAAATTTTTATATTTTGAGAAGTCCATACTCATTATAAAATTTTGTTTTCCTGTGGAATGTTTTTCTAAGTATGAATTTTCTAAAATAAGATAGTTTAATAATATTAGAGATAAAATGCTGTTGCTAATAAAGTAGAGAAATTTATTTGTAATAAGTTAACAATAATGAGAAATCAAATAGTAACATTTTTTTTAATTTTGTCCCAAATCTAAATAAAATATAATTGAAATATAAATTATTATTTTTTTATAACCAGGTAGATCAAACTGTAAAATAAAAAGGGTTAAGGATATCCACTGTAAATAATGTAAATAAATTGTTTAGTTATTTATTGTTAGTAATAAACTTTGTTAAATTTTGTTATTTAAAAAATTTTGTGTTAGAGTTATTTACTTCTCCACATCGCTGCATGAAAACACGATATATGCATAATAACTGAAACAAATATATAATTTTGCACAAAAGATAAATAAAGAATTATTTTAAGAATTTTAAATATTTTATTGGTATTCATTATAATTAAATAATCATAATCTTACATTATTTATTGGTCATAAATTAGTTATCACAATATTATATTAAATTATATGCTATCAGTTGCCACACATATTTTGTTTGTCAGATTATTAAAATGCTACCACGTATTTATTATATCATTACATGAAGAATATTATTATTGTTATTTATTATTATTAGTTTAAGTGTAGTAGATTATGACGTAAAATCCCTTCTCATATTTTACTACTGTATTTTTATTAACTTAGAATAAACTTTATGAACCTGATATTATTTTATTGAGCTAGATTATTATTAAATAGAATATTAAAATTTAATTATTAGTTTAATTTTTATGAGTAGAAGTTATTAAAGTCGTAAGAATACTATGAGTTTGTTATTTGAAATAGTAATAAGGGGGGATAGTGTTCTTATGCCATTGAGGTAATATCCTGTAGGATATTGGCTCAATGTAATCTATCTTGTCAACTGTATTTTCACTTCAAGTCTCATGAAAATATTTATTTAATTTATTTTTATAAACTGAACCTTATTCGAATTTTAAATATGAGCTAGTGGAATATTTTAATTTTAATGCTGAATATTTTAGTTATTAATTATTAACTGAAAATAGAACCCGTTTTATTTTATTTTATACTATCTGGAAGTGAGGATGCATAATTACAGGTTAGAATATATATATATATATATATATATATATATATATATATATATATATATATATATATATATATATATATATATATATATATATATATATATAAGTTTTATTCCATCACACATTTGTGATACATATGGTCAAAACATGTGTAACAAATTAATAATTTTCAGATGTATATTTTTGACTAAATCAGTATTTATCATCCAGTCCAGATCACAATCTCTTACACATATCTTAATCATTTATTTAGTATTCATATAAATAGAAAATTACTGTAATTAAATTGATAGGTTTCAAATTATCTGTCATCATTTGTTCAGAACAAAAATGAAAGCATTCTGCCATATCCTATTATGCAAAATTGTACACAGAATGCTATTCTTAATGAGATACTTTCCTACTATAACCCATGAATGTGTCTTTTTTTACCTGACTTATAATAAACTTATGTCTGTAATAAAAGGAAATATCTGGTGCCCATCTTCACATCTTCTATTCATCAGAAGAGTATGCATATCTACATGAAAAGAAGAGCTCAATTTGATATGCCCCAAAACTTTTGTAACTTATATTACAATGAAATATATATTGCAACAATATTAATCCAGTACATAATGTCATCCTCCTCCAACCCTATTGCTTGTTTTAATTCCATATGTCAAAAAATCCTTTTTCACAGATCATGACATTGAGCATGTGGATATTTTAGACTGGTATGACATCAAATCACTTGTACTATATCAGACTGGTATGACATCAAATCACTTGTACTATATCATTTAAAGATTTAAATAAAACCATTTATAACTTAGTCAGTTGCTAAGAGTTTATCCAAGTTTTAAAACTTTTGTGCTCATTGATCATAGTTGAAATTTCTTTTCCATTTATTACAGAATGCAATTACAGCCAAATCTGTTCTTAATGATTGATTCAAGCTAAATCATAAATTTACATGTGATTTGTGTAATTATTATCCAGAAGAAATACTACACTTTTTCCAAACCTGCCCATATTTTTTATTTTTGTCTGTATGTAGTTCATAAGTTCATAATCAATCTCAAACAATTACTTATATATATATATATATATATATATATATATATATATATATATATATATATATATATATATATATATATATATATATATATATATACACACATTCAACCCTGAAACACATCTGTAATTATTTGCACATTATCAATCACATAACTTGTACACTGTTTCATAATATTTAAAAATAATGAATGCAATGTACTTACTCAAAAGTAATAACAGGGAATCTTTCAACTTGTACCTATACTCTCTCAAATTTTTACCCAGAAACATTATGACCCAAACTTGGCAATCTGGTAATATACCTTAAATTGTTCTCTTTTATAGCATAAGCCATTACTTTCATTAACATTCCCCATGATATTTTATTCTTGAAAATAAATATCTGAACTCTTCATCAATTTAATGATCATGATTATTCAATATTAGAGTGTAACATTCTTCAAATTTGAATCACAATTCATTGCCCTTAAACAACTTATAGTATTATATGTACCATTATAGTTGTGGTTTTATAACACTTTGTCTATAAAATTTAAATTTATTCTACCATAAATATGTTTATGTATGTATGTAATACATTATCAATAAAGTGGTTTATAAAACAATATCTAAAAAATAATATTATGTGAAATAAAATTGTAATATAATGTGGGAGATTTCTTTGACTTCTGGGATGATGGAGGTTGTTATAGGATTGAGTCTAAGGTGAATGATATACTGATAAAAACTTACAATGCAGTGATTGTACATCTCTCCACAAGATATCAAAAATGGAAACTTCTCGTTGCCTTGCCTGAGAGTGGTGTAGTGAAGGTTAGAAATTACCAAAGACAATGAATCATCTGCCATTTGAAAAAAAATAGTTTTATATTTGTGGTTGTAATAACAATTTATCCAAAAATGTTTAATGCCCATCTAGGAAAAAACATATTTTATTTAAAAATATAAATATTCAAAAAGAAAATACTATTGCAATTATAAAATTAATTTGTAATTTGTGAGTGTAATTTCACTGTAAAATATGTTTTAACTTTGATAAGGTGAAATAAATGTCACTATTTACTTTTTTTAAAAAATATTTTGGTTTAAGATGTCAAAAGATGGTGTGTACTTTTTCTTGGCAGAAAGCACTTCATTGCTTAGTTGCATTTTCAAATGGAAGACGTGTTTTAAAACATAGAAATACAGATAAGATGGAAGAATGTCAGTAGTAAGAAAGGGCAAAAAACTTATAAAAAATTAATAATGAAAAGAGAAAAATAGAATTAGTAAAAGGAAAGTAATTGGAACAAGAATTTCGAGAGATAGAATTGTTTCAATAGGCAACAAGGTATGTTATGATATTTGATAAATATAAAAATGTCACTTGGGAAAAAGATATTGTTGATGAATGAAATAGACAGTAAGAATGAAAAGTTATTAACTGATAGTGATGACATATTAAAAAGATGAAAATAATATTTTTAATAAATGTTTATAATGAAAATGATGAAATAATTATAAGCTTAAAAAAGATGTTGAAGTAGATGATCAAGATATGGGCATATTGACAGAAATAATTAAACAAATTAAAGAAATAACAAAATAATGAAGCTTTTTGATTTGATAGCATAATTATAACATTTTTGAAAGATATGCGAAAAACTATTATGGTGGAAATTATTGAACTGTAAAATTTGATATGTAATAGTAGAGTTTAGCTGAAAGATTTATTGTGGCCTCTAATGATTCCAATTGATAAAAACAAGAAGGTTGATAGATATGAAAAGTATAGAACAATAAGTTTACTATTCTTTGCTTCAAAAATATTATGAAAAATTTTCAAAGATTTTTTGGGAAAGTAGAATATTAAATTGGAGAGGAATAGTTTGGTTTTTTTTTTTAAAAAAAAAGAACAATTGGTATGAGTTTTGTGAATTTTAAAAAAAATATTAAATAGAGTAATCTGAAATAAACCTTATGACCATCTTGGAAAAGTAAATAAGTATTTTAGAAAGAAAAAATATTGATTTAGAATACATATTTAGGGTAAAGAATAAGAATCAGATTAGAGAATAATGAGATTAAAAGTTGAGTATAAAAAGAAAAGTTAGACAAAGATGCTGCATGTCTCCTGCATTTTTATGTTTGTTTAAAAGACATATGAGGTAAATGTTTAGGCTGTGGAATAGCTAATATTGAAGATAGAATAATAAAATGCATAATATTTATAGATGATATGGCTCTTGTTGTATGAAATAAAAAGATTCTCTAGAAGATGTTGAATAAATAAGAGGAAGGATATATAGAATATGAAATGAAGATTAATTTGAAAAATTTAAGTATTTATAAATAGAAAAAGAATATAAGTTTCTATTAAAGATAACATGATTCAATGGGTGAATACATTTAAATATTTAGGTAGTTGGTTGAGTAAGTATGAAAAAAGTGAAAAATGAAATTAAAAGAAGAATAACAGTGGCAAAGGTTTTTATTAAAATAAAGAAAATATTTTGTAAATATTTGAAAAGAGAATTAAGGGGAAAAAATAACAAGTTTTTATGTGTGTAGATTATCAATGTTTAATTATGAAACATATGGAATGATTGGAGACTTTGGAGATGTGGTCATGGAGAAAAATGGCAAAAAATTATTTGGGTAAATAAATAAGTTTTGGAATAAGTTAATGAAAAAAATGATTTAGAGATTTAGAAATAGAAAGTGAAGTTGGATTAGTAATATATTAAAAACAAACAATAATTTCATGAATGTTGTTTTGAAGAAAATTATGAAGGGAAACAAGATTGGAAAAGAATGACATTACTAAATCATATAAGACATGGTAAGAGATATATGGAACTGAAAATCTGGACAATAAACAGAACAAAATAGAGAAATGGACAAATTATTCATTTGATTTTTTTCTGGACCTGCAGGACAGAGCATTATTGATTGATTCGATATAGTGAATTTATTTACTTAATAGAGATCATTAAAGTTTATAAATGTATTATTTATCAACTTATCTTTATGATAAAAATAGTCAATTGTTTATTACTAAAATAAAAGTTGAGGTCAAAAGATACTGGAAAAATTATTCTTTTTCTGAAATTCTACATAATTTTTTTTATGTGAACATTAAATCACAAATGTAAAAACTCATCATGCAAACTGAGATAAATATACATCATGATATTTAGAAGATTAGGAAATCACATGGTTATACTGAAAAATGTAGTTTGTCCAAAATAATTAGTTCATAGAGTATGTGACTTCAAAGATCCTAAATGCTAATTCAAAACTTGATTTTGTCGCTAAGTGGCAAAGCAAGAATGACTCTTGGTACTATCAACTACTAGCTTAATAGTTTTATAATTCACAAAAATCTTTATTACTTCTTTTCTTTTGGATAATTTTAATCACTTTTATGTAAACAAGTTTATTGATTTATATCAAATCTTATTGATTAGTGAATTGAAAACTTAATTATTATTCATTTTTGATTTTATGCAATAGAATGTTGGAGAGCAATTTAACAGTGTTTACTAAATCACCAGATAAAATCTGGTTATTTTATTATTTACATAAAAAAGACATATGGTTTTATTGCTTGGGAGTTTATAAGAAATTGAAGTGCCAGAATTTAACAACAAAATTGATCCTGTAATCTCCCAAACTTAAGTTAGGTGCTTTACCATTGTAACAAACCATGCAAGGCTATTAACACATAATAATAACAAATGTTTTAATGGGTGCATTCATAGTTGTTTCAAAACATCTAAGCACTTGTAAATATAAGATTTTAAAACCAAACTATTATAAGAATCGCTCTTTTTTTAACCTTCTTAAGTTAAATGATTCTTAATTACATAGTTGCTACATATAATTCTATGATTAAGAAATATGTTTGGAAAATTGGATTTTGTGGTATGCTATAATATTTCTCCAAAAAAAAAAACTGATGGTGATGAGAGTGGTCTAGTTAACTCAGGCTTTGAACTCTGTCAAGTTAATCAAAATAATATCCTTAACTGTAATTATTTATATGAGAATTTCTTCTTAGATGAATTATTTATTGAGTGATAGTGGGGACAAAATATTAGGTTGATTTTATTATTGGCACTTAAAATTGATGCTATTTGTAAGACAAGTAAAAATAAATAACAATTTAAATGTACTGACTTAATTTAATTATGCAACCTTATAATCAAAGAGTTTTTGAATAAACAATATTATTTCCCATTAGATATGCTGTATCAATTACTTGAAATTTTTTAGCGTTTTCAAAGAAAATTGAGACCATTTGTCTTTAGTTCGTATATTATCATTTGCATTTCAAATTGTATGGCAACTTTCTGTATTATTAGATTAAAATAACATAGAATGTATAATTGTCTTTTAGAATCAAGATTGAAGAATATTTAAAAAAAAAACAACAACAACTAATTGTGGTGCTTAATGTAGAGAATTAAAAGTTTTTTCTTGTAAATTAGGCAAATGATTAGAGATATTGATATTAATTTTCTGAATGTGATACTGTGCAATCCTTTACTGTAAGATTAAATATTTGTTGGATTGAATATGTCCAATAAAGAAACAATAAAAGGCTCTCAACAAATATGTTTTATGGTGATCTTGAGCATAGTTTTCATGTGAAAGGAATTTCCATTTATATTTTAAATATTATTTTAAAATCATTCGTAAAATGTTTACTGCTGAATGTTTCCATTAGGAAAATGTAGGAGTGAGTAGAATACATTAGAAAGCTACAGTTAGACATGGTGTTGAAATATTTTAGAAAGAATAGTTTTCTGCAAAAAAAGTTAAAAGACACCATTGCAAAATATCAGACAAACAGAATATTAAGTCAGTATGTATTTATATATAATATTTGTGGTTTATGGATTGGTATGTATAGTCATTGGAAAATACATATCTAGTGAATTGGATGGAATGGCCTAATTGTTTGTAAGGGATTGCTACTGATGATGATTCAAGTAATCATTATTAAGATATATTATCAGACTTTTATGAAGTTGTCAGAAAATCATTTGGTCTGAACTCTTTATAAAAATAGCCATTTCGCCATAGGATCCATATAGTTTGGGTTAAATAATAATTAACTGGTAAAACTAGTATTGGATTAAGTAGTGAAAGGAAGCCATTAATTATAATTTTTTTGAAAATATTCTCTTATAGATGTTTTAATTTTAAAATAAAAAAGGAAGTATGGTGCTTATAAAATTTATTACACATTCGTGTGTATTAAACTTGTATAATATACAATTCGAAAAGTTCATGCTAACTTGAGGAAATTATTAAAATTATTGCCGAGTTTAATTGTTTAGTTGTTGTCATACCAATTTAATAAAGTGAAGCAAATACACCTACTCTAATTCAAACATGTTTTGTTTAATTTTATTTCTTTTGACAAAAGAAAATCTTTGAGAACTGGGAAAAACATATATCTAATTAATCATTAGGCAAGACATAAAATCGGATTAAACAATACCGTTTGTAATTCTGAGAAAGAGCTTTTGTAAACGAACTACAACATTCGCGAAGATTTAAATCTTTGAACTTTAGAATAACTGATACAAAAAAATGATTTAGAAAGAGAAAAGTATTTTTTTAAAAAAAAATACATTATTTAGAACGGAATTTGCATAAAAACAATTAGAATTAAGATTTAATATATTTTATATTAATATATTTAATAATGTTTTAAATTCGATCAGATTGCAAACAGAAATTAATACAATTGCATATTCTGATACGTTTCTCGGTGTTAGCTTTGCACATTTCCTCCTTTACTGATGCTTATATTGATCTATTAAGACGTAGTGATTATTCCATTTGCTACAATTTGCCATATTTTTACCCCCATGTAAATACATATATGCTTGGTTTGCTCAACACTATAGGTCTCACATTTAGAAAGAGTCTATTGCTTATTATTTAGACTGCCATACGATTAATCCTAAGTTCAAATACCCAATGTAGACAAAGGGATTTTTAACAAACCTGAAAAATTTTCAAATAAATTTAGGATTATTTAGACTCCTAACTTAATCATTCATTAGATATTTTAAGACGGAATTGTAACCAAAAGTAGATAATGATTACAGACAGAATTTTTGGGGGGCACACAAAAATATTAAAAATAATATTCTTAGTGGCGACATTTAGCATCAGTATTATTAAAAAAAATAATTCATTCTGTCATTCTAATCTAAAGCTACCTATTTAAAGATTAGTGAATGAATGTTAAATGATTGGCACCATCCAAACTAAAAAGAATCCTCTTGAGCAAGTAGTTTTTTTTTTTTTTTTAAGAAAATTTTTATTCTATAGCTATATTGAATGTTACAAATACAAAAATGATATCAATTACATATCTATTTGAAGTAAAGTAGATCCAACCTTCTGCCATGTTGCTCTTGTGATATAGCTTGGAGCAATTAGTTGGTCCTTTCTCATGATTTTCTCCATGATATTCTTAAATTTAGTCCCATGTGGGTCTCTCGTTCCTTCAATTGTGACTTTACATCTGACACACCACAGGGCATAATTCACAAAAATTGCCAATCTTATGTCCGTAAATAGACACTGACCTATATAATCTTTAATTGATTTGTAGTGTGTACTTGTATTGCTGTACCATTTATGAGATATCGATCTATAATTGGACATAATGGGACGTTTAAGAAAAATATGGTCAATTGATTCCTCCTCTCTCTCACATACCTGCACACAGGATTGATCTTCTTGAAATTTCTCCTGTATGCCAGAAATGAGTTGAGCAAGTAGTTAAAGTAAATTATTGCTGTTTGTGCAAAAATATTCCAGGTTTTAAAAGGATATTTTATAAAAGCTTTACTTTACCTGAATAATAAAAGTGTTTTTTCACATTAACTCTATACATGTTTTAAAGTTCATTAAATTACAATTCACAAACATTATTTTCTGCTCTTATACTGGTTAATGTTTCTGCCTATCTTCATATCTAATGATGATAATAAATTTATTTCATTATTAGTCATCATTAATGGAGTATAAGTTGCAATCAGCTTTATTTCATAAACATTGTAGTAGGAAAGCACCATATTTAATATAATACTTGCGAATTTTAAGACAAATAATATATTTCATAAGAAATTATTTAATTTTGCTTATTAATAATGGACACATATTTGTGACAACACATTTGTAACCCCATTGCTAAATGATTGAATCTCTTCATGAATGGGGTCTAAACCTTTTTTCCTTGCTTTTGTTGTCTAACTTCTGTTTCATGTGGTTTTCTTCTATTTGCCTTGTTTATTTTTTTCTTTATGCATTACTATTGTTGTACATATTGGATGAATAATAATTTTAAAAGTAAATGAGTGTTGTTTTGCACTTTTTATATGAAATTTAATTATCAATCTTGTCTTCCAATCATCCAACCACAACAAAAAAAAAACACCATTGCATTTTGAGTTCTTATTAAGATAGTAAATGTAAACTATGACATTTGAGAAATTCTGCATTGAATTTACTTAAAACATATTATTGTCTCATGAAAATGATGGTGAATTTGCAAATGTCATTGTGCACATTTAACATCTTAATAAAACTCAAGAAATAATCAGAAATAGGTATATTTTTATCTACTAAATGTAGATAAATGGCAAGATAAATAATTAATTTTAATATTGATAGTGCAAAAAAATTTATACTGGCCCTTATAATTATAACATATTAATTGTTGAGATTTAATTATACTATTACATAAGTCACTTAATATATATGAATTTTTTCTACAGTACAGACTTTTTTCACACCTACACTCCAATATTTAATATATAGAAAAAATATGTATATATTGGTGATTATTTATCTTTTCAACATGTGTATGATCAAGGGTGTCAGCAGCATGAAAGAGCAATGATAGTTGAGAGTCATATGAAAGTCTGAGTTCAAACCCTCTATATATTACACATTGGAGTGCAGGTATTAAAAAAAGCCTGTATTGTAAAAAGAATTCATATATTAAAAATATAGTGATATAAGGTCTGCCCATCTATGTATGTAAATGGATTATGTCCTGTACATAAGGTGTCAGAGTGACTTATGGCCAACATGGGTAGGATGAGAAGGTTGGCCAATGTGGGCTTTGGTGATATTGGGAATTTAATAATAGTCACCTCGGCAATAAACACAATTTCACAACAGACTTCACCTTCACATATTACTTTAAAAATTTTATCCTGGCATGTAGGTTATGAAATATGATAAAGCATAATCATATTTAAATAAATAGCAATAGTTGAGAATGGATTGTTATTCCTATTCTATTATTATTAATATGGCTATTACTATTATTATTATTATAATTACCACTACTACTACTTATAGTAATAATAATAGTAACAACAATAATTATAATAATGATAATGATGATGATAATAATAACAATATCTACTTTTTACTCATTCCGCTATTCTATACTACGTAAAAGTAAACAAGGCAAAACTCTCCATACAGTAGTGTCACCCTGTGCCAACCAGAGTAATCAATGGATGCCAGAAGGCTTGTGCATAAAATCCCCATTTAATTCCTACTCATCCAATATCCCCAGATAAGTTTCTGACTTGTAGCCTTCATCAGGGAGAAGTTTTGGATCTGAGAGCACTGCACCTAGATTTTAGGATCTAATGCAACCCTGAAGCAACCACCTTTTATCTCTACTTAACTATAAAACTATGAGAATGAAATTAAAAATGCAAAAAATATTTTCAATCTAAACTCATTAGCTTATATAGTCATATTGTTCTGAACTAAGTTCAGCACCCATACATTTTGATGTTTTTGGCTCTTTAACAACCATAGACACCACTATCCTATTAGGCAGGATTGGTGTTAAACCATTAAGAATCACATGATCACTATCTCTTATACTAGCACATAATTGTTTATAAACAAGGCAAAACTCTCCATAAAGTAGTGCCATCCAGCGCCAACCAGAGTAATCAATGGATGCTTAATGGTTTAAAACCAATTCTGCCTAATAGGATAGTGGTCACTATGGTTGTTAAAGAGCCAAAGACACCAAAATGTATGGGTGCTAAACTGAGTTCAGACCCATATAACTATATAAGCTATTGAGCTTAAATTGAAAATATTTTTGTTTTCAATTTCATTCTCATAGTTTTATAGTTAAGTAGAGATAAAAGGTGTTTAATGGAGGATTGCATTAGATCCTAAGATCTAGGTGCAGTGCTCTCAGATCCAAAGCTCCTCACTGATGAAGGCCACAAGCCAGAAACTAGTCTGGAGATATTGGATGAGTAGGCATTAGACAGGGATTTTATGCACAAGCCTTCTGGCATCCTTTGATGTTGCTGGTTGGCACAGGGTGACACTACTGTATGGAGAGTTTTGTCTTGTTTATAAACAATTATGTGCTAGTATAAGAGATAGTGATCATGTGATATGTAAAAGTATGAAATCAATGAGCTCCAATTAGTAGTGACAATAACATTTTCAGTGATTAATTATTAAATCATGCAAAATCATATAGAAATCATTCTATAGAATTGATACTAAGTCAGAATTTTCATATTTTAATAGCATCAGTTATACATTAACATAGAGACCTTCAAATCATTGATATCTTGATATATAATAAACAATTTACAATGACTACAAAATGAATTTTAATATGAAACTATCAGTTATTAGATGGGATCAATATAAAACATATGAATGATAGAACTCACAAAAATTACAAACAATTTGAAAGCTAAAATAGATAGATAATTTTGCTATGAAACTGCTATCCAGATACTAAAGAAACCTAAAATATACTATATGCTATGAAAAACAATCAGATAGAAAATTTTAATAGAGTGGTGCGGAAAATAAAAATATGGAGCAGGTGTACTGAATCAACTGAAAGAAATAATATTTTATAGTTGATTTAATACTCAAAAGATCATATTTTAACATGTATGCATTAAAATTCATACATTGTACATGGTTATAAAAAGCATTATATTGATAGTTCTATTAATCTGTTTAGCAGCAAACTGCACTTTTCTATATTGTGTAAGACAATGCATCTTTTGTTATTATTCTTTCATACTTGAACTCTTTTTTTTTTACAATTTAACCTTTTTCTATATCATACATTGATAATGTTAACATTATTTATTACAAATGTAAGTTTTCAAGTGATAAACATTCTAAAAGTCATTATTTGTTGTTTAAAAAAAATATGAAAATAAATTTCTAAACGGAGCTCTTTTTATATCATAGGTACTTGGCATCCTTAGACATAATTTATCTATTCAAAAAATTAATAGAAATATTAGATATTTGAATTTTAATGTTTATTGAAAGAAGGATTTATTTAAAAGGTTAGTTATCCTCAAATAAAGAAAAAAATATATTAAAGTTAATATATTATTTTTTATTATTAAAATTAAAAAGAAAATATATTCTTAATTGTTTTGACAAACGTAATCTTATTTTTCCCAATAGAAATTCCTGCCAGTAAGGCATGTTTTTTAAGTCATCTTTTTAAAGATAAATATTTTTTAATGAAAATCTCCTATTAGCATGTAAGATTTTGGTTTCAAATACATATTTCAGAAAAACATTGCTTAATCATATTTAATTTGTAAACAAATTAGTATAAAATCCAATTTTTCATTAGAAATATAAATTATTCAGTTACTTAGCTGCAGGCTAAAACATTCTGCCAAACAGAAATTGTCATTTCTATTGACATATAAGGACACTTCTCTAATGATATTATCATTACCTTCCCTTTCCATTCCTGCCTTAAATTTTCCCATATTTTTTTCTATCTGCTCTATCACATTTCCACAACATAATCTTTGTCAACTCCATGACCTTTATATCTAAATCCTCCTTATATTTTCCCAAACCCAACATAAAAAGCAGCAACCCACATTCTGTATAATAATTTTGTTTATATTTACTCTTCCATAACTTTATTGTTTGTACTCTTTCTGCTTCCAGGCATGCCTTCCTTACACAACTTGCAGATTAAATCACCAACATGTTTCCACGTATGTGAATATTCCCTTGTTGTTAAAGATCTTGTTAGACGTGTGCTCTTCCGTAAACTACTTTCCTTGCTATTATTATAAATTGACTCACATACATTATTCTGTTTACTTATATATATTTAAAGTCTTTTTACTCTCCATACTAGTTCTCCATCTCTTTAACTTTCTATTTTTTTATTAATGCATCTATTCTTCTATCCCATTCCTTGCCACAATAACACTCAACAATTTGTCTGCCACAATCATTCCACCTTTTGTATATGTATACTGATATAAAATTCTTTATCCAAATCTTCTGCCTAAAAGATTCATATAATGCTGATATCTACAGATTTTTTTTAAAAAAATTAATAATTCTACATTTGTAAATGTATAAAATAAACTTGCAGACTGATAATGTACACTTATAGAAAGCTTAAAATTTCACAGAGAACATATAGTACTTGCAATGCCATTATAAGTCTCAAAACTATAAAATCTGTAATAGAATGTTACTGCTTTTATCACAAATCATTAATGTATTCTCAATAACAATTCTTTATATAGAAAATTGCTAAACAATACCTAATCAATGCAGACTACATAAGAAATAAAAGAGGGTGTCATTTTTTTCTTTTAATTACAAAATTTTTCATAATAATAATAATATTGAATTCTATTCCATTTAATTTAAAGTGAAAAACAACAACCAATGGCCAATTACAGAATGCACTCTTAAATAATAATAACATCTTATTGAGAAAATGATATAAAAAGGTTTGAAGAAAAAAAAAATTGGAAAAGAAAAGGTATGACAGATAGTTTGTGTGCAAGTTTATCTTAATTGTATTTTAATTTTATGACTTTATATAATTAATCAAAAAAACGTGATTGAGGATATTGTTATCATAAAATCTTTATTACTTGCGTAGATTATGCAAAATATGGAAGAAGAGAGGACCTATGATAATCTAAATGACAAAGAATTAGATTTAGATATGTATGAGTGTAGTTTAATATTGAAAGGAATGGGGAAATATTTTCAAAAAGCAAATCCTAAGGGAATTGTTAATTTGGAGGTTATTGTGTGTGTGTGTGTGTGTGTGTACATATACATATTATGTCTCTGAATTTGTTTCTCTGCATCAATGAACTGTTAAAATTGTCAGTTAGGTAAGTACAAATTAAATTTTTTGAATATCTTTCTTAGTGTGAGAGTTCCAGATAACTAAGCTTTAAGATCTAAAAATAAGCAATATATATATTTTTTATTTAATTGACTGATAAAATATTTTATCTTGTCTATGTATGATATTCATTTTTTAAATGATCTTCTCACTGTGGTATTAACATAAAACTGAAAGGAAGTATTACAGG